>JAQIXA010000150.1:0-59525 GCA_034699045.1 Nanhermannia cf. coronata Gr-Ori-00579 | reverse complement strand
AAATTTTCTGTAGCATAAACAGAAAATCTGTAACAGAATTTATTTTCTGTAACAGATTATCTGTTGCCCAAGTCTAGGCATAATATAATTATACTGATACTTATACGAGAACAGTTTGAGAGAGCCAATGTTTTAAATATAATAAGTATGTAAGATCGAAATCAAAATAAAATAAAATAAAATCTTTTTTGAGTACCCACTTAAGCTTCCATATACATATGTATGTACCTATCTATATAGACACAGTAGGTAACGTATATTAAGTTTTATTTCAGAGATTTTTAAGTAAAAATTAGGTCATTTGGCCCAGTCGGCTCGTTTGGGAATATATACTACGTCAAGTTTAGGTTATATCTGTAATTAGGTGGTAATTGTAATGTATCAGTAATAGTAAGTAGTAAGTAGAGTCGTCATTTTTTATAAAAAATTTTAGGTATCTATCTTTATGTATATAATGAATATTATCTGTATCCCTTTATGTACTATTTATGTACGAACTTTTATGGGATTAAAATGAAATTCAGAATTCAGACGGGAAATATACAGTACCCTACCTATATGTATAGTACCTACTTAGTTTAGAAAGAATCGATATTTTTTAAAGGGATTTTGTGATTATTTCGGCTCGGAAATTTCCCAGCATAATGTGTATACTTATCTAAACTTTAAGGTATTATGTAAAGATCAACAAATTAGCAGTAGTACATATTTAGATTTAGATTCTATCAATACATATAGTACCTATGTCAAATTGGCTATATTTTTACCAAATATGTAGTAGTAATTAGAGATACAACATAGAATAGTATGCGCGAAGAGCCTATCAAATTCTTGCCTTAAATCTCTAACCTACCTACCTATCCTAATCCTAATCATTTTACTTATACAAGTACCCTTATATTTAACGCGTAAAAAAGGCGAGCAGATCACACGATAAGTTTTAAAAAACAATCACGACAGTTTTTTCATTTGCTTTTTTTCAATTATTTGGTAAAAATTCACTCTACTAATAATGTACTACATACATAGTAGTAGTACCTACATACTTTTTACTTTACAAAACGAACACAATTTCTAATTTCTAATTATTATTTTTATATGTATTATCAGTATCTGTATATGCAATTTTACATATTAATAAATCTTCTATCTATACGATGCTTTTTTTCTCAATAAAATCCTTATTACACAATTACTGTATATTCTATACGCCCGCGGTAAAAACACTCAATAATTTATTAAATTACCCTCTATATATGATTGATTAATAATAGAATAGTAATAGGTAGATATAGTATATTAAATACGTATAATTTTAAAGTTTACAATAAATTCACAGACTTAAATTGTAATTAAGCTTTTGACGATGAATACCATGTAAAAAAAAGTAAAATAAGGAAATAAATACACATTAATCGACAAGGGCTGCATTGAATAGTATATATATATGATCGTACATTTTGAAATTTTTAGATTTTTAAAGGGATATTTTTTTAAAAATTGTAGTATAAATATGAATGATTCTGTTTTTCCTGCCATTATTTCTTTTGAGTTTTTTGACAATAAAATATTGTACCTAATTAGATTTAGAATTAGAATTAGTTGCTCAAATTAGTTTACCATTGTAGCTTAATAGTATCTGGAAATTTTTTATTAGTATAAAAAAAGATACTTTGTTGTAACTTGTAAACTTGTAGCTACACAAGTTATAGTATAGTACTTATTTTATCTCACTTTTTAAATTTTGCTTTAGTTATTTATGGTAATATAATCCTAAATTATATTACCTACTTTATATAATAGACTTAAGTAGTATAGAAACGAGTATACCTATGTGTAGTAGTATTGGAAAATGGAAAATGTTGATTTTTGGATCGTATGGATCTTTGAATTATGGTAGATTATATCAGTAGAGCAAAGGATATGCTTTTAGTTATAATAATATGTATATTGGTAGGTAGTTTAGGTATTGAAATATGTATTTTAAGTAATCCTGCATCAAAAAATTATCATTACAAGTACAAATTACAATAGAAATGCAGTTCAAAAATCTTATCAATTGGATTTAGATTGAATCTTTAAGTAGTATGTATATATTTTACTATATATATAGGGGTTAAAAATGCTTTACTTTTACGTATAAGAATTTAAGATATACATAGAGTGGAGAAAATACATACAAGTATAAGTAGTTGATTTGAGAATTTTTCATATTTCTTTACACTACACGAATGATTGAATTATTGAAATATTAAAACTTTATACCAAAAGACAATTCACCTCTGTAGTTGTAAAAGTAGGTAAGTAAATTTTTAGATTAAAAAAGTACAAGTGATGAAATACAGTATAATTTGTAATGTTATTTCTCTGAGGGGGAGTTTATTTTTATATTGTGTTTAAAAGTTAAATTATGTCACGTTTTTCTACTCGATATAGTAGTATCAGTAGTTAGGTTTAGGTTATTTGAAAAGGGTTTCAAAAATTCAGCAGCTTTTTTTTAATCAGTCCTACCTAGTCGTCGAAATTTTAAGTTAACTTACAGTAAATGCTAGAATAGCTAATAACCTTAAGAAGTTTTAAATATCTTTAGTACATTTATTATCTACATTATATTTTCCCCTAGGTAGTAGAGTAGTAGTATTACCTACTGAACTATACCTGCTTTTATGCGGTGTGTAATGTGTGGACTCTCTGACTTAGATCCCACATCTCCTAAAATTACCTTTTACTTACTTAATGTTAGTACTAACATTAGTGTAACATTACACCACATATACTGTACCTTCATAGTAAATAGGTAGTACCCTACTAGTCATTTTACTAGGCAGAATGCATAAATATGAAATAAAAACGCAAAATTATCCTCACTTTTCGAATAAAATTCGAATCGACTATAGGTATAGGTAATTTTATAATATTATGAGTAATAGTATGTACTAGTATAAAGTGACAAAAAATCGAATTTAATAAAATTAGGTATAAATAACAAAAAAGATAAAAATAATCTAAATTAAAATAATTATACGACAGATCCGGACTGTCGTCACCCAAAATTTTCTTAGCCTATTCGTATCGTATAATATATACTACTATAAAAAACAATAATAAAAATCAACAATAAAAAGATAATAAATTATGGTTCGTGAGCAAAAAAAATCATATTGAAAATCCAGGTTATACTAGTAGCAGTACTAATCAGTGGTGAGACAACTTTGTTGATCTCTCTTATCGATTAATCTGAATCTTAAATAAAAATATTGTAGACCATATTTTGGGGCTTATTTGTCGGTCGAGCGAGATAGAAAGCTGTGGCTCCTGCAATAATTTTGAATATTTATAAGTATTATGTAATACTATCATGATTCCCTAATTTTTATGCGAGTTCGAAGGAAAAGACTATGAAATATTCGCATTGGTATGAAGTAGGGGGAGTTTGTGTGACTGGACACGGTGAAGAGATCCGGTGGCAGCTGATCCGATCCCAATCCCATTCGGTATACCTCCATTTAGGGTCAATGAAGAGCTACTCAGAGTTGAATTCCCATTTCCACTCTCCTCTGAACTTTGACCTCTCATGAGGAGCAGGTTCGAGTGAGACAGGTTGTGGTGTCGACCAGAACTTCCACTACCATTCAGCCCATTACTCAGTCCGTGGTGTCCATGGCTGTGTCCGTTGACGAGACTACTGTGACCATTACTTCCATTCGAGTTGATAATGGTCGAAGAGGATAATGGTCCACGAAGATCTGACTTTGAATCTCCATTGGAGAGGAGGCCGGTTGCCCCCGAGGACGAGATTGACATTGAACCACCAATTGTTCCAGCACTATTATTGTGAATATTGGTTTTTGAAGATGTACGAAGGGCATTGGAGCCGCTCTGAGGAACTGACACTGACTCGACCTGGTTCAGACAAAAAAAAAACATTTATTAATATTGTAGTCTAGCTATAAATAAATTCAAACAAACAATCTGTTACAATTTCATTCAAATGATTAAATGATATACAAATCACAGGACAATACAATTTGAAAATTCAAAAGAGAAACTTGACAAATATGGGCATGGTATGGGAATCTCCCTTCTTTATTTTTATGTCATTCTACTTTAAACTTCTATAAAAATAAATCCAACCTTCCTAAAACCCAAAAAATACTATTATTACATTACTTGCTACTTTTCTCATGTCTTATCTTATTTCATTGCACTCAGCACACATACTTATTATTATCTAACATCCTTCCACATATCTACATATAGTAAGTACCTAGTGTGTTTTTATTTTGGTCTCAGCACATTTGGTTATACAGTTATTACATTTATATTATTACATTTATACAGTTATATATATATATGCGTAAGTGTATTACAAAGATAAGAATAGAATTCGAGTAAGAAGAAAAGGATAAAAGAAATGTTAAACCCGAGAAAGTTAAAATTATACACACATAACATTCTCAAAAGAACCCCAAAAAACTTGTTCTGTCTGCCAACAGTCTAACTCTAACAATAAGATTTTAAAATACATAACTACCTAGGTATCTATACAGATACTACTACTAGAAGGATGCCGTAAATATTATCATTATGAGTCGAATTGCAAAAAAAACTTTCCTATTGCCTATTTCCTAGATAAAAATAGTAGTATTATCTATATATCTACAACACATGCAATACAATGCATGATAAGATAACCGACAAAATATCTAAAATACAAAATACAATCTTTACTATTATTATTTAGTACTACATAATTAAGTAATGTATTACTTTAGGTATCATAAAACTATTTAATATTTATGGTTAATTTGAAAAAAGCCAAGGATAAAATTTAAAAAAAAAAAGATCTAGTTAAAAGGCCTTATATCCTTTCCATGCATGCCAAGACTTTTCAATCTAAAATTCAAAACCTAAATCTTTTACTAAATAGCTTATGTACTTTAAATTTTCTAAACTTAAAGTAGGTAGGTTGAATTAATTTCGATATACTTAATGGTATTACGGATACTTTACTTTACTTTAATCTTAAAACTAAAACTAAAACACAACGGAAGGAAATAGAGCCAAACCAGAAGAAAAATCTTTAACTCTCGTCCATCCTACTGCCTATAGATATTCTACTATCATAGTATACTCGTAAAAGTGAATATCTTTATTAGATCCACTTATAGTTTATTATTTTTCTTTCCTTAGCTCCACTTCCGCTCGTTCGACCCCAACTCTATACTTTATACTCTAGGTATATCTGTATTCTAGTGTTGGCAATCTTTCAACTTTTTCCAGTCTAAAACTCTAACTTTGAAATAAATAGTTAAAAGCTCACCTAACCTACCTACTTGTATACTTATGTATAGGTATTAGATATAAAAAATAAAAAGTATCTAAAGATAAGTAGGTTACTTTACTTCTGATGGTACAATGTATTTTGAGATGCTGCACTATTATATAATTTAAGTAGCTAGTAGCAATACTAGTAGTAGTAATATAATAAAGATAGAGAACATAATTAGTATTCGAAGATGGCTACTTATACTCGTATTCTGTAGTAATAATAACTTTCTAGCCCTACTTTTCTTCCTGAGTCTGGATTCTAGATCGATTGGATTATATTTTTTTTTATTTTCAAAAAAATAGCCAAGTAGAGACATAAATTTTAGGGTAAACTTCTTTTACCTCTTAAAACTTTTCAAAATGTCCATGCTTATTAAAAGTTTATTAAATATTATAGATATAATAGGATAGTACCTTGTCTGCTGGTGTGCGAGGTAATCTTCTCCTTAACCATGAGTGACGAAGCGCTGAAGATGGCTAAAATAAATAAATAAATAAATATAAAAAATTAATTTTTAAGATAATTTTTTATATTGTTTAAAAAAACACTTACATTCATTCGTGTGCTAGGGTCCCATTCTAGACATCGGCGAATAAAATCAACAAAAAGCAAGTCTTCACAGCCTTTGAGTGCAGTCTAAATGGATTAAAGAAAAATTCACCATTCATTAACTATTTATAGAAATTTTAGCTAGTAGATTAATCATGAAACTTTCTTATTAATTGATCTTACTAAACTTGAGAAAAAATGAATATATTATAAACATATAATAAGAGTTTCTAATAATTAATAATCCATTATATCAGTAGTAGTAAGGGAATTCTTATTAAAAAATATTTAGTTTTAGTTTTAGTTTTAGAGGATAATCTATCTTTGCAGTTAATGGGCTATGGTCTTTTGCTTAAATAATAATAGACCAACAGCCAAGGAAAAAACCTAAATGCATAATACAGATGCAAACTTGAAAATTTGAGTGTTTGCTATTATTTCAAGTTAAGTACACTTCAAGGAATGCAATTTGATATATCTTTACAATTGTGCTTTTTTCGACCACTTACAGATCAGGTACTACTACTCAATATACTGTGTATAGTCAAATCTTTTATTGTTGTAGAAAAAAATTGCCATTGTTATTACGACTGTAAATTTAACTCATAAAAAAGTCCCTTAAAAATTAATTTCTTTTCTAACCTGGAGGTCGCGAGATCCGGGAGGTCCTCTGATCTTTCCACGGCGAGATCGGCCACCAGTGAGAACTAAATTAAAAGAAAGAAAATTTAAATAATATTCATAATTCGGTAAAAAAATATTACTCTGAATATTATATGGTAGAGTACATTATTTTGGCTAAGCATTAGACATTTAAGGTTCGGATACTTACCAGTAGTCCCATCAGGCAGAGTTTGAGCCTCACAATACCGAGGATATCCCTTAGAGCTAAAGAAAAGACAAAGAAATTGCGATTAGTACCAGTAAATGAGATAAATATATAGCTAAATATTTCTTTAAACTCTTTCAAATCCTACCTTATAAAGTTCTTGGCTCTTCTGGATGCTTCCAATAGTTTTGGCGGTGGCATACCCAGCAATTCGATCATACAAGCTAATTGGTCTGCCTCATCTTCTCCCGGGAGTAGGGGGTAGCCTGTCAAAAGCTCAGCCAGGATGCAACCAAGGCTATGGATAAAATTTAAACATCAATTACTTGTTCATCCACTATACTGTATAATCTACTTAATACTTATGTCATAAAATATCTATTTTTTATGCTTCTTCTTGCTTACCTCCACATATCAATTGGAAGTCCATATTTTGCACCCAAAATAACTTCTGGAGCTCTGTAAAATCTTGATTGTATATAGGTATACACTCGTTGATTCTCGTAACAACTCGAACCAAAGTCAATCACCTAGAAAGTACAAAAAAATAAAGAAATTAACTCCTTGCTAAATATAAATATATAGTAAATTTTATCTTGAGAATATTTTTGGGTGCGTGTGTTTGTCTATGTTATGATTTTGCAAACATTAGCTCATACAGTAGGTAGGTATAGTATCTAGTTCTAGTATATTTCTAAGGTCTTTCGCCTCGACGAAACCTACATTATTTGCGATGAGATATCAATCTCAAAATAGTTCTTAACTCAGCCTTAGCATTATAAAGAAAAGTAATAAAACAGATAGAAACTTTATTTTTATCCCATTCATATAAGGTAATCTACTATGTAGTTTTATAAATGTACCTAATACTAATACTATACTAATGATACTAATCTGAATTCTGATTCTGAATACTGCCTGTAATAGCAAACTAGGTAGGTTTTTCCTTTATTATTCTATCACAATCAATCAAAATACCCTCTTGTTTATTTAAATATATTGAACTGCTTAATACTACTACTTTAGTAATTAACATTAATACAATTAATAGATTAATAAGAAATTCTGTTTTATAGACATGCCCAAACTCTCCAAACTATTTTAATAACACTCCAACTTTGATTTAAAGACAACTATCCTTTGTAACTCCACACATATAAATAAGTCACATGTAAAAAAAAAACAAAAAAACCAAATGTTCAAGTCCATTCAACCACAGCATAGCCAAACACCAACAAATGTCCAACACGTGAAAGGCATTTAAATATTTTATCAATTCCTAAAGCCTATCTCAAAATTTAAAAATTCTCAAATACTTATTTTGGAAAATTTGGCCTACATCTACATAATGTATCTGTAGTAGAGCAAAATTCTTTTAAATAGAAATCATTTGTATGATTTCATAAACCCCAAATTTCATTTTCATTATTAAATTCCTTTGATTATTCAATAGTATAGTATAGATAGATCCTACTCGTATTACCTATGCCTATATCTAATTTTAAAAACAAAAGTCTTTATTCTAAACCTATACGATCAATAATACCTATGATTATGATTAATCCGCAAACTAAGCTATAGATAGCATAAAATCCTAAATCCTCTATAAGTACTTAGGTAGACAAATAAAAATAGCTTTAAAACCATATTTATTTAAATCTAAGCCTTAATTAAATCATATGCTCCAATAATGTAATTTAAATTAAAGGATTAGAAATACTTTGTTTTGTAGGCATCGCATCTCACTTCATTTGAATCTCCCTTAAGCAAAAAACTTAAAATTTTAAAATTAAAATCTGATTTCTGTTTTTTGATTAGCAATTTTTGACAAGTTGTTCAACCACACTTCAAGTAACTCAAGTACTACATATTCTAATTCCCTAATGTATGCATAATTAAAATAAATAATATAAAAACTTAGTATAAAAATCTGTGTAGGTTTTATTTTACGGAATCAAATCAAAATCAAAAAGTCATTATATTCTGAGCAAAAAAGTCCCGTTCTCAAACTATGATATTTTTGCAAAAATATTCCACACCCAAATGTAAGCTCTGACTCTGAATTAGCATTATCATTATTATCATTATCTTTATTGTACAAGTATTAAGTTTAGTAATGCCTAAGTTTACATAGCAGTAATACCTATATAAGTAAAATTATGGTATGCAAAATGCTAATCCTGTCTCTCAGGAAGTTTTAAAACTATAATAATATTAAGTTATGAGAGATTCCGGAAAATTTCATATTGTATCTACCTACCAATGTATTCATATAGTTCATACCTAATACTTAATACCTACCCATTTAAAGGTAGGTATAGAAATTTCTATGAAAAAAAGTACTATCAATCAGCTAATCTGTTTGTTGGCTAGGCGGAAAGAGTTAATCGTTGTTTAAAAAAATACAATACAATCCGTTGTACAAGCTTTATGGACTTTTTTTAGATTTATTTTTTTAGCAATACAGAATAGTGCATTGACATAACACTTGGTATAGTACCTACCTACTATATTACATTACATATAGGTACTGCAGTATAATTTATAATGTGCATAAATAATTAATAGAATGATACACATAAAATAAAGCAATAAAAGTCATTGCTCCAAAAACCCATAAGGTTAAACCATTATCCCAGAATAATAAACGAACCTATATGTCAAATAAATGGTCAAAACAATAGGGAAACACCTATCTATCAATATAAAATCCTCATTCCAAATGCACAATAAGTATAAGATACTAACTCTTGTATGTTATAAGATAAGTAACAGTAATAGATGCTAATCAAATTAAAAGTTAAGGTCAAGGGCAGAGGCCGAGATAATTTTTTTTAAAAAATACTAAATAATACATCAGTATTTACAAGTCGTTAATTAATAATTACCTGCACTAAAATAATTTCAATATCACTAATCTTAAGAGTAAATGAAAAAACTAGTCTAGTTTTACTATGCTATGCTAATATTAGTAGTCTACTAACAAATAGTAGGATAAATCTTCTCACTTGATTGCTTATACTTATATCTAATATCTACTTGTAAGTATTAAAGCATGAAATTTAGATAATTGAAATGAAGTGATAATTGGAAAGTGATAAATATAAAAGTAATATGAGTAGTGAACTTGTAACCTCAAAAGATCGCTTTCAAATATTAAAAATAAAAAATAATGTTTTGATTTTAATTTTAACAAACTATCGATAATCATAAGTCATAAGTAATCGTTAATCACACCCGAGCGATAATAAAAACATTAAACTAACCTACTATTACTTTCAATCATTTATGCATCACAAAATATCCAAATATTTACTTTAAATTGTGAATCTGCTATGCTGAATCCTAATTGAATAAAAATCTTGAAAATTTATGCAAAAAGTTTCTCACTTGAGACGAGATTGAGGCTCAAGTCCTAAATCCTAAATATATTCTGTAAAAATCTAACGGGACTCGACGACCACGACTTTTAACATACCTAGTATAGGACAACTTGAAAATACTTAATAATAAAATACCTACTATGTAGTCGGTATATCTGTTCATCCATCGCTCACAAAGTCTTTTCTTGTCGATCACACCCTTTGACTTTGAATTTGAATGACTAATCTTGAGATTAAGTATCCGCTTATAAGGCGAATAATATTTCTAAAAAAATAAAACTAATACTACCATGTACTAAGGAGTCACCGCGATGAGCTACATATACCAATACATTATTCTACATACCTACTATGCTATGTTAAATTTTAAAATGTTCAGGATGGCATAGCATGACAGGAGAAAATATATTTAATCGATTCTTCGTGTATACATATACATACATATTATTGGATATACTGATAGTAGGTATATCCTAATAATTTCATCAACAATCTGCAATTAAATTATAATTTTTCCCCTTACACAAAAAATGTTCTAAACTCTAAACTCCTCATTAGATAAGCAAAGAAAGGAATGATGAGATGATCTTGAGAATTGAACCTACCTCAACTCGATACTTTATAGGTATGGAAATGAAATGGATATTTACTTTGCATATTTAAACTATGCATGTAGTACCATAGTTAGGTTAGAAGAATTAAAATGGAAATGTCCAAAATGAACCTTTCCAAATGTTTAAGATTTTTGACTTCTTTGGTCTTACCATTAGAGAAGTTGGCTGTAAATCGTGGAGTGTAGGATTAGCCAAACTTGATATAAACAAATTCTCTGCCTATTTTAATAATGTGCTTCTTTTTGTCTCTACGTTTTTAGCCTTAACTTATAGTTATATAGTATTGAGCTTAAATGTGTACAATGTAAGTAGTGTGTGGGTGCAGGGCCGGTTATTTACCCAATAGAGAACACATAAGAAAGAAGAAAAAGAAGAAGGCAAAAAGCCAAATGTCATAACATTGGAAAAAACCATGAGATTATTGACTCGATTTTTGTCAATCTAAAGTCTTAAGTTTAGAGTATTAAGATTAGAGTATTGTACGTACTTAAATTAATTAGCTAATTGATTAAATGCAAAAATAGAATCTTAAGATAGGATTTATAAAATAATGTAAGGACATATCGTTAAAAAAGTATCATCCTAGCTTGATATCTTCGTATACCTAATATACAAATGTTTAAAACGTCAACTAATCATTATGTAATTAAAAGTGATTAACTTTTTTCTTTACGTAAATACTAAATACCTAAGCCGAGTAGACATTGGCTAGCTTAAAAGTTATTGATCTCAAAGATGACACAACTTTGAGTTTGTAATACATTAATACACTCTGTAAACTCTAAAAATCAAAGTCCATTTTTATCTCAAATAAAATAAAATAAAATAAAATCAAATAATAATTTATATAAACTTTGTGTCTATACAAAACTTCTATACATACCTACTCCGTAGATAAGACGACATAGACAGATTCAGATGCAGAACAGTGTAAATATAAAAATAACAATGAATAAGCTTTATTTTTACATGGCAAACAACCACTTATCGCAAAATATTAGTAGGCAAGGCAAGGCAGTAAAACTCTATATTTAGTTACAGATTATAAAAATTGTTCAAAATTAAATAATTCTCAGAATAATATCGATAGGTCAATTTTAAACTCAGAACCTAGATACATGCATCAGCATTACTTGTAATTGTAAGCATATAGCGGATACAGACAAAAAATATACTAATACTACTATCATGTAATAATTTGTATGTACTTTGTATGTACATTAAGATAAATCCACTTAAAATTAAAAAAAAAAAAGAATCATAAACATAAAAGATAACTTGTCAGCTCAAGTCAAGGTAATTATACTCTTAACCTGACCTAATATTCTTGAATTTATTTTTAAGACTAATATTATAATCAAGTATATAAAGATTCGATCGTAAAAATAGGATTCTTTAACAGTATACTTTACTTATAGACTGATTGTAAATATAAAATTGCAATAGCTATTAATTATTAATAAGGAAAGAACAAGACTTAAACAAAGTTTTCAGACTTGTCTGTCTGTCTCTTATTTAATGATGGTACATAATTGCACACAGGATAGTCTAAATATAAACATAAATTATTACTCTGTTATGAAACTATGTTGATATTGTCTTTAAAAAAATTACTTGAAATTATTTTTATCTCATTTCCAAATCGAATATATAAAACTACCTACCTAATATATAATAAATAAATAATAAACCTTTAACCCAACTCAATCAGCATGCATTTTTTACCCATAGGATAGGTATTAGGTATGAGTTTCAGAACTCACGATAAGAATTCAGAATAAGCATTACTTAAATTTTTTTTCATAATACGAGCATTGCAATTGTTTCAAAAGACAAAACACAATTACCTATCTCTTAATCGAGTTTAACTCGAAAGCACACAATATTGTCATTCAGTTATCATCATTCTATTTTTTATACCTACCTATATGCTATATGCAATATGCAACAAGCGCAAACCGGATGAGAAAAAAACGAACGGATTGTAATAGCTGTACCAAGTACTTACTACTACGAGTTTTAACTTTATGAAGCTGGGTTCAAGGACAACACAAAAAATAAAATCTCTCCAAGTACCTTCCTACCTATCATAGTCCATAGCATAATAATATCAGTTACCTACCAGGTTATATTACAGATACTTATATCAGTATTCATATGGTAATTAACGAGATGTGAATGAAAAGGAAATGGTTTTTTTCTCAGAGTATTTACGAGATTACCTATGCAAAAAGACCGTCAGCTTGGAAGAAATGGTCCTAAAAGTTAAAAGCCTCTTAAGAAATCTCATTTTATTTTATTTTATTTTATTTTATTTCTTATTAATTGCTTTCCTTTATATCCAACTTAATATATAATCCTAATAAATTACACAGGGATTTATCTATCCCTTAAAATCTCAGGATCCGTACACGTGCATTATTTTAGTAGATTTTTTTTATCATAGGATATAAGGTAGGGTAGGGTACTATTATTCAAGCAAACAAATACCTAGGTATGAATGTTTAATAGTAAAAGTACATTTATAAATGGTAATACATATTTGATCATTAATTTAAACATCATTTTATTGAAATATCTATAAGAGACCATATTATACAAACATTAATCTCGTTAGTACCTATAATTATAATTATAATAGAAATCATAATAAAATGTATCATTACAAAAGTACTATCATATCAAGATAGAATAATGTATAAAGATAAGTCTCCAAATGTTTGTTTGCTAAACTATTAAATCTTATCCTTAGTACTAGAACTAGTACTAGGTTAATAAAACTTGCTATTGCTTTGAGCTATTTTTATGTAAAAAAAGAACTGACATAGATAGAGAAGAAACTTCATAGAAAGTCCTATTTATACGGTAGATATGATATATGAAATATGTATGTACTAGTAGGGTACTATTAAACTAACAATTAAAACCATTTAAAATCATATATATATATAATATATATTTTTATTTGCAAACCCTTTGCTCTGCCGAGAATAATTAGATTCGGTTTCTTAGCTAGTTTTTATATCTTTTATTATGTAACGCATACGAATTATTTATTAGTTCTACTTAGATAATAAAATTTATATGCCACTTTTATTTGAGTACCAATTCGTAGCTACTTTACTCATTACTTTCAATTTTAAATTTTAAATTTTAAAAGTAGAAAATTGTAGAAGTAGAAGTACTCTACATATCCTACAAAATTAGCATAATTTTTTTTTGTAGCTTCAAGTTTTATTTTCATAATTAATAGACATAAATGAAGTCAATGTCAGTAGGCCATCAATAGTTCAGTACAAAGACTGAACTTAAAGAAAAGATGTAATAAAATTATCAACAAAAAAGCCAAAAGCTTATTTGTTGAAAAAAAATCAGCTACGCTCTATAGATTAGAGATTACTTAGATATACGAGTACCATATTTTATACTTGAGACTTATGCCTACCTACTTTATTTTACAACTAGTTTAATCTCGATAAATTGGAAAAATTTAAGAGATTGAACAATTTTCTGAGGTAATAAATAATCCTATCAGTCAAGTCAGTCAAGAAAATATTGAATTTAGGTACTCACTTTACGAGTCCAATTTACAAGTAAATAATAAGAATACTTTGTAAAAGCCCTATACATGTCAACTGTCACATTTATTGGCTTACTCATGTAATACTTTATACTACATATTTATTAGTAGGTACTTGTATTTATTTTTATTTATTGATGATGACGTACGTGGGTTAGACATACTGACTTTCATTTTTACATATAGATAGA
Organism: Nanhermannia cf. coronata Gr-Ori-00579; assembly: GCA_034699045.1. NCBI lineage: Eukaryota > Metazoa > Arthropoda > Arachnida > Sarcoptiformes > Nanhermanniidae > Nanhermannia > Nanhermannia cf. coronata Gr-Ori-00579. The sequence goes on along the minus strand of JAQIXA010000150.1, from coordinate 45,047 downwards.
CCAAACTGATATATACTCAATTCTACTTTAACTTTAACTTTATCTAGGTATTCTCAGCTCAAACTCAAACGAAACTCAAACGAAACTCACCTAGGTTGCATTTCCCTTGGTGGAACACTGGAACCTAATCAATCAGTCACTTATTAAGCAGTACATATTAAGTATTATAGGCTCTATTCCATTCGTCAGTATTTGATTGATCAAAATATTTTACCTGACATCAAAGTCAAAAAATGAGAGAGAAAAGTAGAAAGCATGGAAAAGGATCTACCTAACAAATGTAGATCAAAAACTCAATACCATAACCAATACCACCATGTCCATTAAAGTAATAGAATCTTTCTAAAACTTGATAAAACTTCAAAGAATTTTGTGAATTATGAAAATGGAAATAATGAATTCTTTGAAATATATATGGTTCTATTTTTTTATAAATATAATACCTCTGTAGATTTCAGGAAAATATGCATCCTTTGCTTTGCATTATCAACTATTCACAAGGTATGGGAAATTGAAATGGATGATGAAGCAAGTAAAGCGGCTAAAAAAGTTTCAAGTTTGACTTTGACTTTGACAAGATCATATAAAAGTATTGCTCTGATAAACTGCAAAACTTCACATTAAAGATAAATTTTGAAAAAAAATCAATGTTAGATCTTTTCTAAAAAAAATATGGTGGTGAATATCTGTATTGAAAGCAAATGAATTGTTAGTGTAGGTAGCTATGTGCCATAATGACGTATGTACATTACCCTAATTCAAAAATATTTCATCAAAGTCTAGGTTAAGAACTTGAATCTAGACCTTAAATAATTATTCATCAATTCAAGTCAAATTCACCGTTCCTGCTGGTATTACCTATCAAATCATCAACCTTTTTCAATACTAAAGATACATATATACATACCAACTTGTACTACTTTCAAGAAATAAAATGTATCAGTTAAAAAATCACACAGGAATTACATTGGAAAAAAAGGTTACCTATGTACTAGTTGAATAAGTTATAAAATATTTCTAAAAACCAAAGATAGGCAAGGTAATAAGTCGACAAATACCACAAATTGTGATAAATCTTCAACTCTCGAAAACAGCAATAAAATATCAAAGACGTTAAAACATTCTTTTTGCTTTAAAATCTTTTTAGGAATGTAAAATATACCTAATTTATACATAATATATAAGTAGTGGTTAGACATAGTTTAACTGAAATTAAAGAACAAGTTGAAAAATTCATTCATTCAATTCTAAGTATTCAAATTCCTTTTATGGAGTTGAAGTTTTGAAGAAGATTAAAAAGTAGGAATTAGATACTCCAGCTCATATTAGCCCGTACTCATTCAAAAATGAACCATACTGCCTATAATAAACTGTCTGTCAAATGTATCCTCGTTTTATCCTCAATTGAATTAAAATAGATAAGTTATTTGATTACAGTATTGATAATTATCGAGCTGATAAAATATTATTAATCTTGTAAGTATTAAGTAAAGTAGCTTTGGATAAAATATCCATTATAATTATAATATTACAAAAAGATCTATCGAGATCTATCAATAATTTTGAACATTGGACTTGGACGCTTTCTTACTAATCGTAATTATAAAAGCTAACAAATTTTATTACTTTCTACCAAAATTTTGAGTCTTCAGTTGTAGTTGTAATTGTAGTAGAATAAATATTAATGAAAAATTTAAATGACACCATCCATATAAAATACTTATAAGTACATATTATATACATAATACTTTGTATGTAGGCACTACATTATCTTTAGGTTCAAATTTCTCAAAATTTTCTTGAAAGTAACCGCTAAAAAATGGAGAAGTGAAACCGCCCTTTGCAAAAAGCATATTTATAATAGATTTATAGCCTACAATTAATTAACCAAGATTTATAACATAACATACTAGATCCTCCTTCTTCATAAAAGCACATTTTTTGGACTTAAAAAAATTATAGCAAGTAAATGAAATACAGAATATTATGTATGAATAAAAAAATTATAACTTATTATTCCTTATCAAGCATTTTTGAATCATGTGAGAACCTTGTAAAATAATTTATTTTTAATTTGCTGCTACTTTTTTCCATTTTTTTTACCATCCTAGAGTTAAGTACCTAGGTAGTATTACATTAACATTAACATAACTACCAGTGCAATATCTGTATGTATCAATAACAAGTGCCTACACTTGATTCACTCGTACGTTGATTTGTACATTCAAATTATGCGTATACTTCTTACATATTATTACATATCCTGTATCCAATACCCTGATACTATATTACTTATAATGAACCATGAAGATCGAATAAGTAGAAAAAAAATTCTCAAGATAATAAAAAATCCAGTAAAGAAATGGCAGAAATGGCAAGGTTTCATTTTTGACTAATATTGCTTATTTCTTATTCTTTATACTTATAGATATAGGTAGGTACTAACTACAAGTACCTTACCTACCTATGTAAGAAACAAGTAGTAATAAAATATTGCTAGAATTCAAATGCTTCTCCTTAGAATTATATATTTATAATTTATGCATTTGCTTTGCTTGGTTCTCACATAAACAAAAAACTCAATTGAAAATCAAAGTGTAGGTCCCTACCTATATTCTATCCGTAATAGTAGGTATATCATCTATCTTTAGATACTTGTAGCTTCGAGGAGTGAATGATTTTGATTGAAGAAAAAAAAAACGCTCATTGTTATCCCAATGCTAGTGTTGAGAAGGGAAGTAAACATAATTTAAATAACTACCAGAATACCAAAGTAAGTAAATGTATGGACATTTATTTTTCATCAAATGATCACCTTGAATCTGAATTTGTATTGAATTCAACCACAGGGGTATAAGACTCGAAAATTAAGCATAGTCCATATTAGCATAGTAGGTATACCAATATACTTAATCACAAAGAGCATATCATTGGTAGTTATATGTATTTATAACAACTAGGTAGGTACCAAATTTTTAAATACAAAATGAGCCATATTTAAAATTTAAAGCATTAAAATACCTTTGAATATTAATAAATCAGAATATATAAGCTATAGCAGACGGTTTGTATAATACAAACTTTAAAACCTAAACTAGAAAGTTTAGATAAAAAATTGGTACATAGCATAGGTACTACTGATTGCAGTTCGAGAATTTTAAGAGCTTAAGGGATGTGTTGGATTTAGTTTTGAAGTTTTGTTAAAGGAAGAGGAAATCTTTGCTTCTATCATCGGTAGTATCAGTATCAGCAGGAGATATGCAAAAAAAACTTTTTCATTCTCAAAAATTATGATAACTGAAGATATGGCATTATTAATGATATGTTCAGATTCTTAAATTTTAAACCTATCACTATCCACTATTCAATATCAGTATAGTATCTGTATCTGTATAAAGAAGAAACTTTTCATATTCTCTCAAAAATAACTCCATATACGGTGATAATATAGAATCCACAAATATAGAATCAATTCATTTAATGACTTTTAACTGAACAGACAACATTATAGCATGAATGAATGCTTACATATAATGGATTTCTTGAACCTTGGAATGAAACTACATTCAAGATATCCCTATACCCAATTCGAAACTATTAGTTTCCAATTTGAATCGAGAAATTTGTTCAAATCACCTGAATGGGTATTAAATTTAAAAGCAACTTTATGTGCGATATAAAAATGCAAATACAAAAATATAGTACCTAAGTAATAGGTAGCTTAAGAGTAGTACCTAGTAAATACCATCTGATAGAATTTTTCTTCCTTATTCAGTATTTATTATTTACTTATGTACATTTACGTCTTCTTTATCCTTGTCTTATTAAAACACCAATAGAAATAGAATATAAAGTTAGCAAGTTATAGATTCTGAGAGTAGAGGATATATTGCTAGTAATTAAAAGCCTATTATTTTATTCTCGACCAAATTTTTCCTACTCATACTAGTACACTGTATCGGACTGTAATACTTAAGAAAAGTAGATCATTAAAAGTACATACTAGAATTAAATTGGGATCTTAACTAATCACGATTTGTTGCCTATAAAATTCTTACTACACTTATTTACTAATTTCTAACTACACAAACCACTATACCAGCAGCAATAGTAAAACTTAAAATAAAATAAAATAAAATAAAATGACTTTCGAAGGCTATATCTACATACAACTTACAACATGTATAACAGGAGTTAGTGCATAATTAAAATAGCATAACCTATTCAATATTTCCACCTTCCTTGATAAATTAATGATTATTCTTTGAATGAATGGTAAAAAACTAAATCAAATAGTACTACTCGTACCTAGATAGTAGGTACAATTACATAAATATAAATCATTGATTATTATGCATCAGTACAGTATAAAAGCTGAATTGCATTTCCTACTGCTTCTATTTTCTGTAGTATTATCGGTATTTCTCGAACAATATTATTCAAAAGTGGAAAGAACATTGCCTTCAAAAATAGGAAATCTCTTCAAATACTGATAGTAGCGTAGTTCTCGAGATCACATCATGTATATAGTTAAGTACGTATGTGTTGAAAAATAGATCCAATTGCCTTAAAATGTCTAATGCTATGTAAAAATACAAAAAATACCTAAGCTTTGAAGATCAAAATAGAAAAAAAGTTTGGGGTCGTTGCCGTCCCCATCGCTCTAAATATAAATATAAAATCCTATCTGATATAGATACCTGCCTGCCTAACATTATACATACAGATACATAAATACATCTAGTAAAACTTACAGAAGCACCAAACCAAAATAGACAATCAAGTTTCGCGTAAGATTTTGAAGACTCATCAAAAAAAATTTATTCGGTTAAAGTTAAAGTTTAAATTCCATATTAACCTTAAGTTTATCATATCTAAAGTTTTGTATAAACTACCTATAGGTATAAAATACAAAAATATTTATAGGCCTAACTACTATAGGCCTATTTACCTATCAGTAGTAATATGCCAGTATGAAATATACATATTATATGTGGTTGGGAATACTATTAGTAAATATTTACTATATATTAAGCTTTATTTTAAAAGTATGTATACTTAGGTAGGTAAAACTAGTTAAATTTTTATTTTATTAAAGATACTACATAGACACTTGTATTTTCGCATAATACTGATTATATGTACATACGGATATTTGAATTTGAATAGGTTAACTGTCTTTCATAAACATAAAGCAAAAAAAATATATAGGTACATACATAATACATACTTGTTCATTTTATAGTACAGATAGAAGGTTAACGGCTCTGGAGTTTATTTAAAACACAAAGTAGTACTACTACTATATACTATTATGAATTTTTGCCAAGTTTTTTTAAATCCTACTACTATTTATCATATGAGCTAATTTTATTTTGGCTTTTAAAGAAGAAAATACTCAATAAAACCTTTTGAACTTGTGATCTTTAGTTCACAATTCCTAATACATTAAAGTGACTTTTTGAGTTTTTGAGTATATTTAGACTGCTTTTATTCACATTTGCCATTTGATAGCCTCTTAAATATTTCATAAAATTATAGTAGCTCCTCTATGTACAAGTAATGTTCACCTAAGACCTAAATATACTTTTTTTATGAGAAAGTCTACAGCTACGATTCTTTCAATTTTTAAATTTCAAATTACGTCAAAGTCTTCTCTCTTTTAAAGTTTTAGAGCTTAGAGAAGATGGTTTTTAAGTTTCCGTTTTATAGCTTAAGTTTTTAATAGAATTTTTAGAATTCAGAAAGACCATACAATAATAATAAAATAAGTACCCTACGTACAGTGGGTAGCACCCACTGAATCCAAGCTAAGCTATGTTATGAGTATGAGGCTAAAAATTATTTCACCTCCAAGCCTGCATTCAGGACTCAGGTTCAGATCATATTCCTTTTTTAGTAGAAATCTCATTTATAAATAAAAAAAAAAATTTCTCCCGGAAAATACAACTTGCTTTTTTATAACACAACTTTTGGTCTCTTATTTATTTTATAGGTATCATTACCAGTACCTATGATATAAAGTATTATAGAATGAATCTGCTATTAAAATACCAAAGATTACGTGACTATAGGACTTACAGTAGATATATAGATAGACGAGAAGATTTATTAAGTTTAGAAATCTCTCATGTTCAATAAGAGTGTAGAAAATAGATTAGAATAAAATATTGTTTAGTTTGGTATAATTATTCTTTCTCAATTGAAATTTATCTATTAGCTATCTCCAGCGAAAAAAAAATCTAAACCAAACCAATCCTCGGACAAATATAAATAAATTACCTCGCATTTTCTACATTTCATAGTCAGTACCCATTCTACAGATATTTTATACCATACCAGTTTGAAACAGTTTGGTACAAACCATTTTTATTCTGAAATGAAACAACTAATCTAACTCAGCTTTCTTATCACTATTCCCGTTAAAGCAATTTCTTCAAAGAATAAATTATGTGTCTGTAATACTCTGTATATATGTAAATATATTCGTTTGTAATGGTAAGAATTTATAAATCATTCAATTTAACAATCAATTAATCAGAGGCGGATTTATAAAAAGTCAAGATTTGAACAACTTTAATAATTTTACTATATTATCAGTACGCTAAGTATTTGAGTAGAGAGTTAAAAGAGTAAAGGTGAAATTGCACACCTGTGACCTGAAAAATTACCATACATAAGTAGTACCTTACTATAAGTATACAGTATACAAAACTGATATATTCAAATGCTCTATTTACTAATTGTAGCTTCTATCATCATTAGTCATTAGTATTATGGGTTTATTTATTCATACTACAGTTATAGGCACATAATTTTATAAAAATGAAATACAATAGATTAATTATATACACGAATATTTACATACAGATACAGATGACATGTGTGTGTAGTGTGTCTGCAGACGATTTAAAATAAACATCGCACATTAACTTGACAATTTTCTTAACTTCATTCTGCTAATATTTAGGTATAATACAGAATACTGCTTACATGCATACCTACTAGATACAAACGCTCAAAATGCACTAGTACTAGTAAAGGTAAATGGTAAATGAGAGATCCCGAGATGGAAAATGCCCTAGTTTGGCGAAATTCTAAAAATGCAGAAATACGTGCAGTCTAATGAACTTGTGATAATTCCCCCATCATTTCAAACTTAAATATTCATAGAGCATAAATGTGGGGAAAATGAAAACAATTATCTTTGTTAAGCCATATAGCCTCTAGTATGTAACTAACTACTATGTAGTTGTACTGATAGTAGTACAATGCAGATAACAGCAAAATATGTATACAGTGGTCTTTTTTATGTCTACTTATTAGTACTTATTAAGCTTGTTGCTCGAGAATATTTGTGGGGGAAAAGGTCTCTAATTGGAGAATGATTTGTGTGATTGTGATTGTGATTGTTAGCGCAAGATTCCAAATATTATTATTGCATTACACAGTGCATACACCCTTTTAAAAAGTGTCCCACTTATTACACCTAGCATATATGTACATTATATGTACCTACATTATCTATGCAATGTAAAATGCATGCCTGAATCTGAATAATATTAAGCGGTAGTGTACTATAGAAGTAAGTAGGTAGCTGACTAGTATTAAACTTTAAAGTTCATTATATTCAGCTGTATTCATTTAGATGGATTATTGAGGTAGCTGAAATTTACATCAAAATGTGCCTTATACTTTTACACATTAGCCAACCAATACATATGTAGTATTCGAGCAGAGCAGAAATAAGAAAAAAATAAGAACACAAAGACAAAGAGTTCGAAAAACTCAATACAAAATATATAGGACACAATCCACTGGCATGGTACAAAATTTAGAAAATAGCAAATGCCTAATTATCGACGAGTCTTTTTAGTCATTCAAATTAATTGTTAATTAATTGAGCACTTTATTTCGATACTTAAGTAGTTTCGAATTCGAAATTGGCAATACATATCAGTATAGTGCCTACATACATTTATCTATTGGGGATTCAACATAAAATTGAATGGTCTGTAGTCATGCAATAATAAGTATGTAAATGTGCCTACCTATATTATTTAGAATTTAGAAATTTGGAACTTTGATAAATTTAAGAGTGCCTATTCTAATCCTTTTTAATGTCCTATACATATTTATAATTTTTGATAATTTGGTTTGGTTTAGTTTCAAGTAGGGTATTTCTCACAAAAAACTACCTTGCAAATTTCTCCAGTTATACAAGTAGGTATTCATTATTCATATTATAATATTAAAATATACACTAGTATACCTACAAATGTGCCTAATGGTAAGTAATATGTGCATAGGTATACACTATTTTATCGTGGCTCAAAATGAGTCTAGAATGTAGGTATATAGGTCGTGGAAATTTTATGTGGAAATTTGTTCTTATGATGTTCAAATAAATATTTAAGCTGGTAAATGAAAAAGTAAAGTAAAACAAAAAAATGCAAAAAGGTAAGAAGTTCTACTACAGAATATCTATTTATAAATTTAAATACCTCTAATAAAGTGTATACTAAATAGACAATGGTGGTAATTCACATGAGGACCATTCGCTTCATTTTGAATATACTTTATGAATAAATGCACATTTACATATATTTATCCCCAAGATGAATAAATTTTTTTTATTAACAACCGATGAGACAAAACAATAAGTCTAGATCAAAATTGACCTTCAAACATCCTAATCCTAGCATTTTTTGACTTTCCCATTTATTGGATGTACCTATGTAGTATGTAGTAGTATCCTATCCTATATCAATTTTTTATTCGAATAAAAAGGCAAAATTAAATTAGAAAAGGGAACCCTCATCCAATTCCCTATCTTATGAAACCGAGTCAGTAAAAATCCTCTCGATAATGGTAAATTGGTAAATTGTATTTCTCATGGGTTTTTAAAGAATGTTCAATTGACCTCGGTTTTATTTTCCTTAAATTTAAATACAAATACCTACACCTATAGCAAATTATAACAAACTTAAACAATTCCCATAACTATAACTCGACACTCGACACAGTCCTTAAACCTTCTTAATCTTATATCACGAGAAAAAATAAAAATAAATAAAAATTGTCCTCAATTCAGAAATGCAAAGAACTTAATCGCAAGTATCAGCACAAGTACCTAAGCAAGTTGAAATAGAAAAAAAAATCTTTACAAACAGTATCTAGGTACCTGTACCTACCTATATATCTAATTGTAAGTATTCCTGAATTGTATAAAAAATAAAAAGAAACCTTCACAAAGTTTACAATCTAAAATTAAAAAAATCACTTCACTGGTGTCCGCTCATGAAGCTTTGTTTGCAATTTCCAAAATCTCTCACAAAAATACATTCAATTTCAATTAGTAAAAAAATGTACCTTCTCTTAAACCTCGTTCTTAAATCTAAATTATAGGATTTATAAGGTAACCTTTCCTGCTGAGAAGATCTAGTAAAAAGAGACGAAAAAAAGATATTTCGATCTCTCAATTTAGTTTGAAGTTTGACATATGTGTTCAAGTACCTACTGCATTCATATACATATAGGCATGTAACTACCTAAATATAAAGTTTAAGTATTTGACAAACCCTAATTTAAAATCTATAAAAATTCAGTTAAAAAGTCATTTTTCTAACCAGTGCATGATCATTGATTGAAATGGTTCATCAAGACATGCATATACAGAATTTTTAAAGCTATTTTTCAGCTTTAAATTTTATTGCTTAATCCATTAGTGCCCTACTAACTCTACAGACTCCTGATAGACTAGGCATCAGTACAGTTACAGTTAATTGTCAATATTTAGACAAGTAATTAACACGCATATAAGTAGCATGAATGAATATTTAGCATACATATTACACATACATAATATACATGGCTACTTGAGGTATTTATATTGTATCGAATCGTATCCGCATAAAAGTAGGTTTAGTATAAAAACGGACAATTAGTATATACTTAAGTAAAATTACTGACATATCCTTCATGTCTTTATAGGGTGGTTTGATAAAACATTAATCTCAAGTCTTTTTTCTTTATACACTGATTTTTAGCATATTAGGCCGACCACCATCGTTTTTTTCTTTCTGCCTGTGCAAAAACTACAAATGCTAAATAGATAAGATCGAGAAATACCCATAACATGAGTACTATCTATGTATGTACATAAGTCAATGTAAGCACAATTTTTTCTACTTTAATAGATAGTAAAATGCGGAAAAGAAATTATTCTCCTGTCTTACTTATTACTTATATGGTGGAATAAGAAAGATTAAACATTTTTGCGAGTTTTTTTTCTAAAGTTCTAAAGTTCTAGAGCCGTATTAAAATTTAAGCGTTCCCTCGTTTTGCTTTGCTTTAATGTGCTTTTAAATTGAAAAAAAATCTAATATGCTCTGTGTGCCGAATTTTTTTCTCATGCCTAATCTTGAGCTGAACAAAAAAATCCATATAAATTAAATTCTTTATGGAAAATAACGATAACCATTCACTCACTTCTGATATTGCATTGCAATCTACAGTCAGTGTCCTTCATAAGCTTTGTCAAAAAAAAAGGTTACAAATATGGGTATTAGTGTTTGATTTCGAGCAAATCTCAGTCAAAAAGTCGATTTACCTAAAAAGATCACAATCATATAGAAAAAAGCGAGTTTCACAGTCGACCAACTCAATTTCAATTCTCTCTAGAAATCAAATTACTCTCATTCTTTTAAATCATTTTCGTTTCCCTCAGAACTGCAATAACATTTTGGTATAGTATATGGTATGCTGTGCATTAATTTAATTTAATTTATTAGAGAGGAATAAAATTTACCAACCTAAAAAAGAACACCAAAATTCGGACACGATTGACCACGACACAACAATTTTCTAGCCTTGTCTTGCTGTTCATATTAATCATCATTTCATTTTATCTTATTAAATATTTTTTTCGATAAAAATCTAATGCTATCCTACAGATATGTACTACCTATAATCATAAAAAATAAAAAATAAATAAAAAATAAATGATCACTAACCGTGATAGTTAATATAGCGGTTATAAAATTTCACGAGTTTTTACATATTTATTTATTTCCATTTATCTTTTGTCATTGTGATTTTGTCTTTTATATAAAGTGCCTACAAATTTCTCACACCTGACGAAAGAATAAAAAACTACTTTGACTACAACGCTTACTTTACTTGTTATTAGAGTACTTTCAACAATTAATTTCATTTAAAATGATTTGAAAGCACCTCATAAAATTCTAAATTCTCTGTATTTTAAATGAATAAATGGCACATTACCCTCTCTTTTAACTAGACTAGGAGTATGACAATTTTTATAAGTATTTTGACTACCGATTGACAAAAAGTCATTCTATACGATTCAAAGAGCAATGTAAATTGAGTCGACCCAAAAAATACAAAAAAAAATATACAAAGTAGAGCTTTCACAAAAATGCTAAGTAGTATAATACCTAAATAAATAGTATGTATTAGTAAATACCATGGACATAACTACTACTGATATATACAGTATAGTTATGGTTAGAGATAATGTACTTTGTAGTTGAAGCATACATTAAATTACCATGTATGAGTTCTATCGCCTATTTAATGAATGGAATAATTATATTCTATAATAATGCCATAAGCAAGTGTCGATATTATTTTCAGCACCATGTCGATATAAGATTTCATTTCATTAACTATAGATATATATTATACATAGGTAACCACTTTTTAATATTTAACTAATACATAAATCTATATCAGATTGTGTGCATAGACCTTTTAATAAAATAAAGAGTTCTACAAAAACACTAAAACATAGATCTGAATGAAATCTGCGCTAAATATGGAAAAGTATTATAGGGTTACGAGGGCATAACGCGAATTTTTACTTTTTTTTATTTTAGGAACCCTATTATACTACTATATATTACTACCATAATATTTAGTAGTACATATTAACATTTTATAAAGCAATCTGTTCTCTATTCTAATACATATCTAAACCTACATATATATTAAACCTCGTATTATTTATGAATTGTAGAGATCTAGATTCGGGACTTGCATGTTTGATCATTGATCATAGTGGCATACCTAGACTAATCCGTACTTATTATTAATCTTGACTCTTAAATTTATCTCTTTTATTTGAATATTTTAACACAAATTTTGAGTATTTTTTTGGTCAAATCGGCATTTTTGAGTAAATTTAAGATTTTTTGGTAGATTGACCAAAATTTAAAAAAATCAGGGTAAAAATTTAAAATTAATTTGTTTGGTTTAGTATTTTGAGACTGTTTAGCGTAAATGTCATAGGATAGAGAATAAAGTTTCGAGCTCTAAATATTAGTTTGCATGATTAATATTGTATACATATATACATATATAGAATAGGTATATAAAATACAAATACTAGCTACTAGCTATTAGTTTTTATTAGGTTATGGTTATACATCAAATGAATGTTTTCCCCACAAATGTTTTTTTTATTCTCTACTACTCTAGCCTTATTAATTCTTTTATTATTTGATATTTGATATCAAAAGTGTGGTTACAGTCACAGTACAGTACAACAAACCATTATATATGACGACGACCTATCGAATCCTGAATCATTCGTGGCCTAATTTAGACGACTTGTTTGATTTGACTGGACTACTTATTTAAATAGCGTATTTATTTTGTTGTTTTTAATATAAAAACTATAAAAAACATAGTATTACTTACGAGTACTACGATAAATTAATATTTATTCGAATTAGTTCTAGAAAAAAATACAGCCATCTGGAAATAATACAGTAATCACATAGTATCAGTATATACCTAGCCTAAATCAGTAATATTTGCAATTATTAGGACACTAGTTAAGCATTTTGTATCAGTGTTCAGTGTAGTAATAGTGTAATTTATATTAAAAATTAAATGTAATTCAAAATTCGGACCACGCTTAATACATCAGCTCTCTACCCTTGTCTTGCTGTATTAGTTTTTTTTAAATCCAATCTCAATCAGGTCATTCGGGCAAACAGATAAAATAAATGTAGATAAGAATAGGGTTAACTACAAGTACAAAAGTAAAGTAACTAATGAAAAGTATAAAATAATGTTGGTAGTTGGTGTTGGTACTAATACATATGGCTGTCTTATTAATATATATGCTCCTTTTTATCTTTCACCTATCGAATCCAGACCCAGACCTGATTGAATTGATTGTTCACTAGCAAGAAACATTGCTAGGTAATACATAAATTAATTAATACTGCTTTGTATAGGATTAGTATATTGAAATAATCATGGACTGATTCTCGATTCCCAAGTCTTGCCTGAAGTCAGAAAGAAAATCTAAAATTTAATACTGGTTGTTAGTTAAACTAGAATCTACAGATATATGTAAAAATTACATATATATATATTATTATATACCTACCTACCTATATATAAATGTACATAGCCTAGGTATAGCCAAAATAAAGTCGAAATTGAAATTCTGAGCAAATTGAACTCATTTTATTTAAAGACGAATAACGAGAGGATTTATCCTTTGATATAGCAAATATCAAAGCAAACTTGAAGCGAGTTCAAAACTAAACATTAAGTTTACATCAACATCATCAGCCAGTAGCCATGATTAGTTATGTTTTTCTAAAAGATAGATAGAAAGTATATACCTACCTAAGTATATGTCTTTGGTCTAATGTACTGTTCATGTTCAGGTAGTCAGTCGGTAGTATCCATAATAAAAGTATAAAAGATCATCAGATGGAAATAACAGAAAATCTTTGAAATTGAAGAGATAGCTTTGTAAATAGGTCAACATTCAGTCACTCAGCTCAACTCAGCTTCTCCTCGATAGCGAATTTAAAAAAAATACCAGTACAATAATAATGCTACTGGCACTTGACTACTATGTATTAGGTACTACATTCATACCCTATAGTACCTACCATGTAATAATATAATGATACCCATCTGAATAGAATAGATGACTATTCTTTTAGGATATCTGTACATAATGTTGATGAACAAAAAACAACTGAAAACAACTCTTCAAAGTCTTGAACCAGTATCCCAAGTACTTACAATCAAAAGGAGCAAATTCTGACTTCGATAAATAAAGTTTAAAACTTTCATGTAGTACTTACTGCAAATACCTATAGCCTATACACTATACGTAATCAACTTGTAGTAGGGTACTAGATAGTAATATCTATGTATATAACTTGTATACTATAAATTATAAGTAATTTACAGAGGTACCTAATTGTTGTAATGGAATAAACGCCCAACGCAAAATAAAACCGTTAAAACTTTAAGTTAACTAGATAACTTAACCCTGATTTTGAGTTTGAGGATAGTCACTTTTTTATAATCCCTCTACTTCTTTCAATTCTGCTTTTATGCAACCTATCAGTATATTACTACCATACTATGTACTATTAAGGAGCTTGATTCAATTTTTTTTTCACAAACTGTGATTCATAATCATAATGTTTAATGTTTGGGGAGCTTGACCTACGAGAACAACATTAAAATTGAAATATCTGTGTACGTACCTGTGTATGTACGAGTATATGTAAAGTTATGAATCATGAACAAAAAATAAATATTTTATCTAACTATTAATTTGAACTGATAAGATAAATAGGATAAAATTTCTTAAGTAATTAATAAAAACAAAAGCACAATGACAAGTATAAATGTGGTGCATTTATAATAAATTATTACATTTCTAAATTGTAAAGACTTGTCAACGTTCACATTTAGAAATCGCTCAACTTACACCATTAAATCACTCAAGAATATACCTTATCTAACTATGTACAATTTACTCGCATTCATATCATATCTTTACCTTTACTTTGTAAAGTAAATGCACTCAAGAGATATGAAAAACTTTCTCAGTGAAAAAAATAAATAGGATAAACTTTATATGCCTAACTAAACTTAAGTACCTAGCACATTATCTAGAATCTAGAATATCTAAACTATAGCTTATTGTACAAAAATTACATTAGGTTACGATATGAGTTAGTGGAGAGAGATCTAATTACTCAAAAAGAATGGGGGGAGGGGTGGAAAGTCGGGTAAAATAATATAAAGCAATAATAGGCAAGCAAATGGTGTCGCTAGCTAGTAGTCAAGTAGTTGATTTGATTGTTATTGTATAACTATGTATATTATTTCAATTTCTATTTTATTTTATTTCATTTTAAGGTGAACAAAATAGGTGGAGATTGCTTGAAAGACAAGGGGAGGATCACCTACTGATAACAGAGCATATCTTTTAGGTAATACATTTTACAAACAGATTATTCGTTGACCCATTTAATTTGAAAGTCTATACAAGTATAAATACTAATATATGGAATGAAATTGGAATGGATTTTTTTAGTTCTTGAAATTGCATTTCCTTTTATCCTAAAAAAATTAAAAAGAACGCCTATCTAATAAATGCACATTCATATACTTAACTGTTATGTACATATTAATATAATTAAAAACGCTATACCAGCAGAGTACATTATACAGTATACAGTATAGTACCTAGAAAAATTATAACTATCCATTGTTCATTGCACATTATTACTAATAATTTAAAAACATACTGATACTTATGTACATACTTTATCAATTGCATGCAAAATGCAAACCCATAAAATAAATACAAATAGTGCCAACAAAAAAAATTCCAATAAAAATGCTAACTAAACTCATCATATCATTAAACTAATAGTAAGATGAATAAAAATAGATGTCTTAAATTAAGTTTCCAAAAATTGTACCCATATTTAGTTGTAGTAGTATGTAGGTACAATTTGGCAATTTGACTAATAATGAAGATAAAATGGATAAAATGTGAATATAGTGTTCAGATTCTAATTTTAACAAAAATATCTAGATAGTAGTTTAAGCCTAGTAAACTACAGTATTGTTAATATTACAAGTACAGGCATATGCAAAAAAAAGAGAAACTCGGGTTTATCAGAGATTTGTACACCTCAAATTGAATAAATGATAAAAATATTTCTTTCCAAATCTAGTCTAGTACACGTGCAGCATATTATATTGAAATCTCTTTAAAATTCTTCTAAACTCTTTCTTTTTATAAAAAATTCAACGATCCAACAAATCTACACCTAAATAGTACATACTCTGATTTTCACACTTTGGCTTTTATAATAAGATACCTATGTGTAAAATAAGGTAAAATGATTTTTGGATTCAATTCACAAATTTAAACCTTACTTAAATCTATCTTCGTAGTAAAAGAAACACTTACCAGCTTATCAATTATCTTTAGCTATTGCCATTGCCATTGCATTGTAGTTAACATATCTACCATGTCATGTAGTATTATTAATTCTAACAATAATAAGTTTTTTAATAGCAATCATATATCATCTCTGTCTTCCCAGTACTTGATTTTTGTAAAAAAAATTCAGATATATAAATCTTAATTTCAATACAATTTGCACTTTGACAAGAGTAATGCTGAATATTGGTTTTAAAATACTGACATCTTCTACTGTATCTACTACTCGTAGTAGACAGTAGTATGAGCCATATCGTTTTCACTTTTCGGTATAATTTTAGATAATCAAAAAAAATATAAATAAGGAAGAAAATTTTTTTCAAAAATTCCCATATAAATAATAAGTAACAGTAATTCATCAGCTAAATTCTTCTATGAGAATTAAATTAGAGCAGCTTAATAGTTTTTTGAGACACTTTCAATACAATAATAAGACATTAGAAATGTAACGTACTCGCTCGTATACTACAAGTAGATACTTCAGAAGTTTTAGCAACTATCATCTATTATGATTACGATACCTACATGTATTTAAAGTAATTATTTGTAATTTGGAAATTTTTTCTTTGGTGGCTTGTCATTGATCCGCTTCAAGATTTGAAATTCGAGAGTTTGAGAAATTTTCAAAACTCTCACAATATTATCATAGTATGAAATTAAGACTAAGGTATAAAAAAAAGGCAATAATCGTCATTTCTAGGTTTGAAGTTTGAAGCTCCGTTCTTTTATGTTTTGAAAAAAAATATAATAGGGGAGTAGGTAGTGTTTTTAAGAGGTATGCTATCCCACGAGTCCACGAATTGAAGATTAAAGGTAAGTATATCAATAATAAAAATTAATTAGGGGTAGGTAAAGTTAGAAAGCATTTTTGTACTTAAATCAAATGAAAGCATATAGAGGCTTGTGCCTTATATTATCCTCAAAGAGTTGTTACTCTACCTTTAAGATAAATTATTATCAAATTGCTTTTAAGGAATCATTTGCTTTAATTTAAGAAAGATTTCTTCGAATTGGATATCATTTTGACATGATCAAAATTCAATTGGATTAATTCTTAAAGTAATAAACTATGATACCTGTAAAGGAACAAACTGGTATCTTAACCTTAGTACTAGTACTAAAACAGTACTTATTTAGTATAAGTAGTAAGTAGTAGGTAAGTAGCAATAAATAACAATTTGCCATAATATCATTATAAAAAATCGCATCTTAGGATTAGATGAATGATGATTAGAGATTTGCTAGTGAACTATATATACCTCCAATAAAATTGATTATGAAGAAAGTTCTGTATTGTGCTGATAAACCTTATATGGATAATAAATAATATTACTGCCTAGTAGGTAGGTACTAATGGTAAGGATCAGTACGCCTGGATACGATTGTTAACAATGAGAGTAAAAAATGATGATTTTGCTTGCTTTGATTACTAGGAAAACCTATAATTATCATTTAGTTCATGAAAAGTTTACTAATCATATCACAGGTAGGTATTATTACTCGAACAAATTTGAGATATTTGTGAACCTAGTAATACTAAAACTTACATACTTAGGATTAGACCAGACCATCTAATCAAAAATGAAGATCAACAAAGCCCGTCAACTGAGACTTGAATTATAGCATCGCATCGCATTTCATTTCATTGAAATCAATACCTATACCTATATATTAAATAATCTTGTAGGTAATATAGGTAACCCTGAATAATGAAGACTGAAATCTACATTTGAAATTGAAATAAGTAGGCATCATATTGTAAGTAGGTACTGATGAATCTCTTTGAATTTTGAATTTTCTTTTTCGTCTCATTCTGATTAGGAAGTGCTAAAATAGGTAGGTAGTAATTGTAATAGTAATATCTCGAAAATCCTTTTCTTCTGAACAGATCACGTACTCATTTTGTATCTCTTATCCTTATCATTAATAGAATTGAGACATAGTACAAATAAACTTACATGGAATAGCTATACACTTATTTTTGTACCCCCAGAATTGGATCAAAATTTGAATCATGGTATCCAAAAGTTTGTAAAGTTATAACACAATCCCTACGAGAAGCTGCGTGGGCAGATTCACTTTATAAAAGATATTCTATCCCAACTTTAACTACATAGTACATAGTACCTACACTGTTTCTGTTCTTATCCAGAAAAAAAACTTATATTTTCAAGCGGTTCAAACTAAATCATATGCTCTAACTTCAACAGTACCTACCAACCACTACTACTATATCCCCTTATAAAGATTCAAAATTTCGACTTTCTCCAGTTTCTCCAGAATCCACAGTCCATGGACTATACTAGACATAGAAGTAAGTAGACAATTGTTAGAATATAGTAACTGGTTCAAAATTTCTCTCAGTTTATTTGTCGTATGCAATCGATTCTCATCTCATCTGTAGAAACTTTCAAAGCCGCCATTTCTCCAGCTCTTTTAACTTTTTTTTATCTCACTACCATGCCATGTATCTATTTTTTTGCTCTCTTTCCCTTTTTTCCCTCAAAAAGATCCCTGAAAAGTCTTTAAGCCCTTTCTGCTTTACAAAATATAGACATGTATAATAAACTGATGATGGTACTCTGGTACCTACTACTCGTACTTAGGTAGTCAAGTTTAAGTACTTCAGTCTACAGTACATCTACATAAGTTGTATTTAAAGATATATCATCATTCATCATACTCGTCTGGTAGAAAAGTTACAATATAATCTAATATTTACATTATCATTTATTATTATGACCTACCTAGAAGTGGCTAGAACTATATGAAAAAAACTCGTAAAGTTTTCAATTGGGTAAATTGCTAACTAATAAATATATATGAGAATTTGATCTAATTCGTCGATTCATCATAATTTAATTCTTTCGCTTCCTTGATTTCTAACTTTTTCAACAAGAGTTTTTACTGATAGAGTAGAATCGAATATATACTTACTACTACGTAGTATACATACCTACCTATATATATTATATTTGCTACATTCTGTAGTAGAACTTTTGGTAAAATGATTTTAGAGTAGAAGTTTGGCATTTTTTCAATATTTCAATGCATTTTAAATTACAGTCTATTTTATAAATTTCTGTAGTACTACTTATACCCATGAATACATAATATTTATTTTTATTAGATATGTTAAAGATATGTAGGTAGGTACTTTATATTTCATTCAGAAATAAAAATTAAAGTAAAAAAAAAAGAAACGCTTATAAATAGGTAGGTAACATACATAGTTCAAACTCAATTCTTAATCAATTTGAGGATTCATTATAATTATTACTAATCCTAAAATAAGTTGAGGCAATTAGGTAAAAATATCGTAAAAAATCATTTATTTTAAGATGCTTTGAATTGAATGGCAATGCATCATACAATAAGATACATTACAAATAAGATACATTACAAGTACAACGAAGAAAATGTGCAAATACTACTGAATATTCAAATTAATACCAGTATTAAATTTTATTACACAATATGAAATGACATATTGGTGACAGTTAAAGAGGTTATTACTGTACTTAAGGTTGACAAACTTGACGTCATTCAAGTTAATTTCAAGTGGAATTAAATCAAATCAAATCAATTTTAGGAAAGCATAAATAAATATATACCTAAATAAGAATTTTATGATTGTACAATATACAGACTCGTATTTCTGGTACCTAGGTATATCTTGATTTCTTAATATATAAAGTATGTACTGTATGTACCTTCTCTTTTCATATACTGATTATGACCAGTATATCTTAATGAACTACTTATACTTATTCGATTCGACATAATATAAGTACTAGTTCATTTAGATAAGTGAATAAACTGTAAAATCCTACACAAAAGCAGAAATAATGAAATACAATTTTCCCATTTCCCAGATTTCCCAGGAAAATATAAGTACACATTACCTTAAGAGAACGAAAATTATTAATTATTGAGAAATTCAAGACAATCAAAAACATGAAATAATGTATACATAGGTAATACTTATTTATCTACTACAATACAAAAGCCCATGTAAGTAAATTGTTTCTGTTTAACTAGATATCATTAGAATTATAATGAAAAGTTCTTCAACATTTCACGTGTTTTTAATAAAACCATAAAAGAGTTTATGCTTGAATAGGAACTTTTCAATGTATCTTAAATCCAAGTATTTCTATTAGATCATTACATTTTACATTACATCCTAAATGTTGACTTACTTTACCTTATCATTCTAGGATAGAGTTCATTACATTAAATTTTTGCAAAGATGTTCATTTTATTTGCGTGGGCATTTTATTAGACCATTGTAGAAATCCTGGATGGCTTAAATTATTTCACATTCTCATGGTTGGTTATGTGAATATTGTGTGATGCTCTTTTTTATTTTTCTAATCTGGCAGAGAAAACAAATTTCAACTGGGCAGACCAAGAGGAATTTAAAAAACTAGAAACAAAAATTTAAAACTAAATTCAATTTCAATGCCAGATGATCTGTTCTGTGAGGCAACAGATACTTAAAAACCTCAATGTGAAGGATAAACTAATATTATATACTAGTTTATAGTTTATACATACATAATACTAACTAATTCAATTGCAAGGATATTATGTCATATGCCTACGCTACCAAATAATTTTTCATGTATTAATATTTTTATGACACTATTTAACAAGGTTTTCAATAAAATCAACTCAACACCCTAAACTTTAGACTAACCATAAGAAACTTTTTAATTTGATACACATATCTTGGAATTGCTAAACTTTAAATGTCTATACTTATAGATTTTCTTATATTTTGTTATTTGTTGCAATTACTAATATGTTTATGTTAACTATCGAATCTCCTTCTTGATACTTTTTTATTAGTTTCAAGTATTAAAAATCCGACTTGATTTTAAAAACCTACTTTTCAGACGCAAACCTACTTACATATTCGTTTTTTTCAAATGTAGGTTATATTTATATTTACAGGTTTGCGTAATAGTCTATCATCAAATGCAAGAAAAAGCATTCGTATAGACAAACTGAATATGTCTCGATTTTAGAGCCAACTTGACCCTGATCATATGTTGTCTAATGGTAAGTAGCAGTTTAGTTTTTAAAAAAGTTAAAAATACAGCACTATTATCCTCGACACTTCGATAACCACGAATTGGCCCATTCTGGCTGCTATTAAATTTTAAGTATTCAAGCACAATTTCTGAAAGCCAAAATCATCAAGTCTTTGCCACCAGGTCGTCTAATACAATCTTTTGCTCAAATTCCAAAAAAAAAACTATTAATTATAATGTACCCAACCTAATCTTAAGAAATTCAGTCTTTTGAAATTCTTTTCGGTAGGAAAAAAATAGAATTTTGTTTATTTTTATAACCCATTTCTCGCACTTGCTTTACTCAAACTTATGTTTCAGTTATAATATCATTGTAAAACAATATTAATATAATGACATAAGGATAGTAGTTACATTTATGTGAAAAATCGGTGAGATCTATCGATTACTTTGATATACGGTATAAAGCATTAGGTATTAAAATTATTTCATTTTTCACTTGATTAAGGTAAAAAAAATTGAAATAAATTTTTATTTGGTAATGAAATTTTTTCAAATTCTCAAACGAATATTATTAAAAGTTAAAAGTATTACATATTTCACAAGGTAAGGTAATTTAATGTGAATATTTCTAATATTTTGTAAGCATATTTTATTTGGCTCGACTCAGACTTATAATCATGTCTAACACTAACGATAAGTAAGTACATTGCTTCCAACTAACTGTAAATTTTATTTACTCATTTCACGAGAATATCATCTCTCTACTATATTTCTAAATGTAATGCTATTGGCTTGATGCTCATTTCGTATCCTTATTCATATTAAACCTTACCTACCTATTCTATACTATAATACACTTTACAATTCAGATAACCAGAGACATTGAGCTCTTTGGGGGTTTCAACTTTTAGGCCAAAAAGTAAAATTCGCCTCAGGTCTTCGTCATGCAAGAATGATGATGATTTCGCTGAAATAGGCTTTTCGATGCTCTGCTGCCTTCAGAAAATACCTTATTTTATACATTACTGTATGTAGGTATACAAAATATTTAAAATTCTAATATGAGTACTATGACTATACAAAGACAAAGTAAGGATTATTTTTATAAGACATTTTATAAGGCATACAGATAGTTATAGAACTTGCTTAACTTAAAGATAAATGCTCATTGCTAGGTATTTATACCTTCATAAGGGTGATCAAAAAAAGAATGATTTTTATTTTAGTCATTTATTTTACTCTTTACGAAATCAAAAATTCATTTATATTTGCACTTCTTTCTATAATCTATTAACTATTAGCTAATCCTAGTTCCAATTATGCTTAAATATAAATACCTTATTAATTAAATACGAGCAGGTACTTATTGATTAAAACCTCCGTTCAAAAAAGAAAAGGCTTAAGGTTTGTCGCCGAAAGTGCAAATTAATTGTAAAATAAACTTCCCTTCCAAGTTACATAAAGTAAATTGGACAAACATAAAATCTTTAAATAAGTACCTCATTGAATTAAGCAACTTTCCATTTTTTCATTCATTCATAATGGTATCTGATTTTTAGACGCAATCTCTTTAACAGTTTTCACTAGCTATTGATATGACAAAAATGAACAAATAAGAGTTAAAGATAGAAATGAATAGATGCCTAATCCCTCTTTATAAGTAATATTTGTATTGTAACTTAAGATAACCATCTAAATTAAATGTAAATATTAAGGCATGTTTATGGTAAATAACAATCTAAATGTGAGGGAGATTAGGATTAGGTAATAAAATAAAAAGAAATTCAAGTACATTTATCCTGTTCTGTGTGCCTATATTGTAAATCGAAAATTTGATAGCAATTGGTTTCGGTTTATTTACTAGGTAGGGGCTTCTAATTCTATACTGTACAACTAAATGTCTTAGCTCAAATTAGCTCAAATAAAGTAAAATAAATAAAGAGCTGCTGATCTAACTTCTTTTGATCTTATGATTAGAGCCTGTAAAAATGGACTGATGAATATCAATTACCAATTACGTAAGCTCATTCATCAGTTTAATATTAGAACCATTCTTCGCTAAAATATAAAGGCTTATTTTTACTATTAATCTGTTGCTTACGTATTTTATAAGCATAAATTGTGTTTTAAAGAATCCTAGTCTCCATTGCTTCTTTATTCTTTTTTCTTAATGGATATTTAATACCCTACTGTAAATTGTTAAATTTTATATAAATCGCAACTGCAAACTGCAATTCAACGCAATGACATAAATATCCCATAAAAATAAATTTTATTATCATAATAGTACCTACTACATACATACCTAGTCATTAGTACTGTTAATATAGGTAACTAATTTTCATAGTTTAGTAACTACACAATAATATAACTTTATTTATTTATATCATAATGTATACGATTGCAAAATGTAGTGTAATTACTGGGCAATTGTCTAAACTTCGAAATTTTAAGCCTAATAAATAATTTACAAATTCTCTTTACTCCAAATTAGCTAATTTTAAGACTGACTTTAACATTTATATTAAGGTAATCTGTATACTATACACGGTCTTTGACACCTAATTTGTACAGTAGGTACATAGCTACGAGTATAGTTGGTTGAAAGGAAATAATATATTGTAAATACCTTCTATAGGTATTGAATTGATAAAAAAATCTTTTTTTAAAATAAATACCTATCTTAATAATTACTAATCTTAAGTAATCATTATGCAAATATTATTAGATTTGCTTTTAAATACTTTAAAGTAATTATATTAGGTAGGTAATTCTTATTCTATTTATTTTAATACAAAACCGTTAATATTCAATTACTGTATTTATTTAAGGTTAGTTTAATTTAATTACTGGTTTAGTTTACGGCCTTTTAGATTTTGCATGCAAAATGCATAAGATTAAAACTAGAATAAATTATAAATTAGGCATATCATTAATCGTTATTGACCAACTAAAGAGCGAGTATTTACCCAGCTCAACTCAATGGTACATATACTCGTATAAAGTATAGGTAAACTAAACCTATGTACCTATAATTTATATTTTGCATTTTGTAGGCAAGTAAATATTGTGAATATTCGCCTTGAATCTTGCCTTTGAACTAATATAAGTTTTCCGAGACCTGATATTGATACTGCCAAGCCAGATAAATAATTAATTAGGCTTAAAGACTACCTAATAATGATAGTAATTGATAAGACCTATGACCTAAGACACTTATGTATATGGATTATTCCAAAGATAGATTACAAATGAAGACGGAAAAAACCGATTTCTTAAGTTATAGGTATATTAAATATCTTACATATAAAATTAGATAATTAGGTCGGTCGTTTTAAATAAAATAGTGTAAAAATAAATATCAATAACCTACCTACCTATTAACAACATCGTTTCCTTTAGCTGAATTGCAAATACTTATGCATATACTACACAATGTGATTTTGATAAAGCAAATATTTATAATTGTAGTAGAGTAGTGTAACTGTAATTAAAATTAAAAGTTTTGGATTAAACTTAAGGCTGGGATTTTATTAATTATATTTTTTAAACATTACCTAGGCCCTCACAAGAACCAACTAGTCTAGAGTTAGTAGAATTTAGAATAATGAATTTTATATACCTACTTATCTACTTGTAATGTAGGTACTACCGTATAGCATCAAATACTTGAATGTCTCTACTTTAATAGGATCGAAATTGCCTTGTAACTGAAATTGACCTGCATATGCACATATTTTATAAACAATATGTACAAATAGCATTATCATTATTGTGTAAAAGGTCTTTTATTAGAATTGGAATTTTTCTCAAATATGCGAATGTATGGGTAAATGAGTATTTTCATATGAGTCGTGAACTAATTCTCATTATTGTACTCAAGCCTTTTTTGCTCAAAATAGTTTTGGTTTCTTTAAAACCCTGATGTTTTACACTTTAATCCATTTAACTAGCTAAACCAATGTTGATTTTATTTTTAATACATTAAAGTATTAGACACTTGATTGCATAAAAACAGTTGTCATTAATTTTATTTTAAGGTGTTATAAGTAGTGGTATTGAGAAAAGTTTTTACTTTTAATACTAATATATTTTACCTAATATTGCATTTGCCCTAATTTTTAGGAGAAATATGAATTGCAAAAATCTCAAGATCTCAAGAAATTTGTATTTTTATAAATAGTAGAATACCTACCTAAATGTAATCTGGTAAGTTTAAAACCTAATCTCGATTTAATTTTAGGCACTATTAATTTAAACCAATTTCATATGCATTTAAAACAAACGCTCTCTCTCACATCACATATATTCTATCTACCTATTTCTGAAAATTTAAGAGAGCGAAAAATAAGTGAATGAACTTCTAAAAATATAGAATATAAAATTGCTTTTATGCACCAACAATTTTAAGAATGCTTTTTACCTAATCTATATTATTTATTTTATTAGTTATATAACTAATATATCTCTAAATGTTAAATTAATTTATAACAATAAATTAACAGCATTTTTTCATATTTATTGTAAAATTGTTATAAATTACAAATTTTAGACAAAATACCTATATGTAGTTACATTATAGATAATCTAAACTAAATGTAAGTCTAAATTTTGAATAAAGTATGAAGTGAAAGTGATTTTTATGCAATAGACCAATATATCCATATCGGAAGCTAATAAAATAATACAAATAAATGTCTAAATAAATGATTAACTCCTTTTTGATTACATTATACGATTACGATACATAATATTATAGTAATATGATAGTACAGATACTACAAGATAATATGTACTACTATTTAATTTATATAATTTCAGTATTCAATCTTATGATCATTAAATTTGCATTTAATTTTTGTATATTATTTAAGTAATACTTTACTATGTACCTTTTTTTAAATGCAGATAATGATGGGATAATGAACAAAAAAGTATATTTAAAATTTTAAGCCATATGTCTTGTCATATTATAAAAACAAATTTATGATTTTTAGATACAATTAATAAACTAAACCTGCCTTAACCTAAATTTCTGTTTATACAAACCCAGGTATGATAAGGTAACCATATAATTAAAATGAATAAGCATGCATATTTCCCCTTATTTGTATATATCCTAATCTAATATGTAATTCAAATAAAAACAACTTGCAATGAAAAGGTTTTAAAAATTCATTTCATCTTCGGTTAAAATCTCGAATTTATTAATACCTATCTACTAATACAACAACATACCTAACATTTATATACATGTATGGGCGTATATTGTAACCTTTTTGCAAAGATTAGAAAAAATATTTTTGTTTATGAAAAGATTAAAAAAATCTTGAAAATTTTACCTTCGAGCATCTATAGATAAGTCAGTAAAAAATCCTTGTTTTTTAATCACAAAATAGGTTATAATTCTTGTCTTAAAAACATTTATTTTTGTTAAATTTTCAATTTTGGTAATTGCCATGTTTAGATTTAGCCATTTAGCCATGATTTATAGAACTAATTCAAACTTATAATTCGAACTTATAATTTTAACAAATAATTTTAGTAATTCATTAATGACTACTGGCTACAATTCTATTATAATATTAGTTGAGATTACAACGACTCATAATCATATAATTAAAATTAAAAGCCAAACTCATCTCATATCATAATACATACGCGTATGTATGTAGGCACTATATTTGTCAATTTACTAATAATTGCATGATGTATGGATTTTCTAAACTATCGTGATGATTTGAGGTGAAATTGTTAAGGTGTTAGATTTATAAAAATATAAAGCCCCAAAATGACCTCGCTCTAGTTACAACAGAGAGAAGAAATTTTAGACTCACTCACAAAATACATATAATTCTCAATTCACTTATTTAGGGTTTAGCTTTGAACTATTCTATTAGAATAGCTACTGTATAAATAGATAGATATACATAGTTACCTTGTACCTACATACTAACTAATAATAATATTGTACAATAAAAAGACATTTCGTGGATAATAGAACCAGTAGGTATATAAATAAATACAAAGTTTGTAAATAGTTTATGTGTAATTAAGTTTTTACTTTGGTTTTGAGTTAAGTAGAGAAAGAGAAAGAATGACAGACGACGAAACGAATTCCATTGTTCGTCAAGATTTCGAGGATTGAGATTGACTGCATTAGTTCTATAGGTACTCTATACTCTATATATAAATATATACATGCATGTTGGACTTCTACTACTATCACTATATAGTATAGGTATATACATAGTAGAAAAAGGGCTATTTTTCTTCATTACTTAATTTTACCTACTTTTACAAAGATATTAATAGTAATTGTGAAGCTAAAATGAAATTAGAATTCATTTGTTACTCACTACACACAACACATCTATATACAGTATATGCATAGGCTACTACAAGTTATTTCATAAAAGTAAAACATAAGTAAATGTAATGCATTATCTACAAATAACCATTAAATGTCATTTCGTTTAGCTAGGTATGTCTAGGTAAGTATGTGTGGAAAGTTAGAAATAAGTATCTAATGATAGTTGACAATTTATATTGAGAATGTTCACGATATTTATATAAATACCGTAATACTAGTACAAAATAATATAACGATGATAAATATCTTTACTTTCAAATTATAATCTTACGTCAGTTGTACCCTTTTAATACAATTATATTAATACTTAACTATCTTTTCTTTAATTATCAAAATGAGTACGAGTTTATGAGTAGATCCTAAGAATAAGTATGTGTAAGGTAGAATAGAATGTAATTGTCATAATCATAGTACGCACATTGGCTGGTTAATGCAACAAAAATGATTTTTTTTCTGAAACTTTCGTAAAATTTATTGTCATCATCCCTCTAAAAGCTATCTAGTATTATACAATTTGAATAAAATTATTTTATACCTAAATATTATTTATAAAATGAACAAGTAGGTAGGTACTAAGGTACTTACTACTTACCAAATATATTTATATGTATGTATTTACATAGCTTCATATGAGATAAATAAATATCTGTATGATATACTATGGACATGACAAGAGTTTCTTACAGTAATAAGACAATCTACGCAACCAGTATTTATTACGATATGAATTGTCTCTCTATGATATATTTCTCATTGAACATGATTTGAGTTAATAAATTTCAATTAAGAAATTAATTTATATCAATTGTAACGTTAATATAAATTAAAAATATGGATAGAAATGATCAAAAGTTAAATTGAATTGTCAAAATGAAATCTCAATTAAGTATA
The DNA here is from genome assembly GCA_034699045.1 of Nanhermannia cf. coronata Gr-Ori-00579. Classification (NCBI taxonomy): domain Eukaryota; kingdom Metazoa; phylum Arthropoda; class Arachnida; order Sarcoptiformes; family Nanhermanniidae; genus Nanhermannia; species Nanhermannia cf. coronata Gr-Ori-00579. The sequence goes on along the minus strand of JAQIXA010000150.1, from coordinate 16,432 downwards.
GCATACATTTATAGATAAGAGTATGAATTAAAACAACGCGAATGACCGATAACCAATTCAAAATATTATATGAAATGATACTACCTAGAACATAGACCATGTCAAAGTCAATTCAACGATAGAACAAGAGCACGAGACGATGAACGAGGAAGTCTGGTTCAAGTGTTTGCTTGAATGTCACTACAAGTATTTGATTCATATTTTATGCATTGAATAAAGTATCTAATCTACTGATACTACCTATATTCATTTATAAGGGTAATACCTTATTAATAAAAAACATGTACATATGCGTAAAAGTAAAATTAAAAAGTAAGCAAGCCTTCTAAATAATATCTACAGATTACCGACAGAATATTTACGAAAAATGTATGAGTATTTTAGTATGAACTGGATAATTTGTGTTTGTAATAAAAGAGAAACCAACTAAGACTGACTAGGTATAGGTATATAATTTGAAGTTTATAGTAAATATTTTATCTTTTAATATACTCTATTTAAACCTAACTAGCACAAGTTCTTTCTACTCTGTATGTATATATAGAATAATTCTAATCAGAATTGAGCCAAACCCATTTTATTTCATTTTTAACATTTGATTTGATTTGTAGTAATGGATTTAAGGTTAGCTGAAGTTAAGTGAATTGATTTGTGTATTAAGCAATAGAATGACTCCTCCCTTCTTATTCATTATATAATACAAAATTTTAGTTTCGTTTCAAATTAAAGATTTTTAATCTAAAATGAATTTTATCTGCCTAATTTGTAGGTATCTTTATATTTGTAAAAGTTTAATGATTGCTAATTGCTATCCCTAACTCTTAACTCTTTACTCAAACTCTTTCCTCTATCACCCTTGAAAATTATAATTGCTTTATCAGTTTACCGATACTACCCATCCTATATGAGCTTGTGCTTACAAGATTTTGTAAAATAGTAATACCCTGCTTGGTGAATTGTAAAAAAAAATGGAAAATATAAATGTACATACCTTTATCCCAGATCTTCCTTGTTGTTTCAATAATACATTTTCGGGTTTCATGTCACAATGAATGATTTTATGTTTGGCCAGTGCATCAAGACATTGAAGAAGAGAATGTGCAAATTTTCTCACCAACTGAAGGCTAAATCCCTGAAATTTATTCTTCTTGATTAGTTCATAGAGATTGAGAGAAAGTAACTCAAAAGTAATGCAAGTATGATTGCGAAAAGTGAAGTGATCACTCATATGAATAATGTTCATTGTATTGTCCTTATCGAGATCTCTCAAATGTTCCAAAATTCTGATTTCTTCTTGGGCTTGTCGGTGAAATCGTTTTTCATTTCTCACCATTTTAAGAGCAACATGAACATTTGATTTGTGATCAAAAGCTTTTACAACTTGACCTGTAAATCAATAAAATTTTATACATTTTTACATTTTTTATTATGCTTGAATAGTCCAGAACTCAATAAAATAATGAATAAAATTCATACCAAAACTGCCTTTGCCAATAACTTTCAGCACCTCATAACGAAATCCTACATGATCATGTTGAACATGTATATATGATCCCTGATCATCATCATAACTATTATTATTTGGTGAACCAACAATCCCCGGACGTTTCTTAGCTCCAAGCCCAATGAAGTAAATTTCGCGATAAGTAAGTATTTCAGTAATTTCATATGGGGTTAACCGACTACTGTACATTTTCAAAACCTATTTATTAACAAAATTAGAAAAAGGATTTTTTTAGTATTGGAGTTGAGTTTGAGATTATTTATTATCTAATTTACTATACTATGCACCGTATACAAATACAAAATCAAAATACTTCCGAAGTCTACATAATATATCTATATAATTGATTCTTGAGTGTACAGTGTACTCATTTTCAATTCAAAACTCAGACAGACATAGGTACTACTACTACTGTTCATAAGATACTAATAGGTATAGGTACTAAAAAGATATTACATAATATTTTTGAAATTACCTGTTCGGGTGAAGCTGGGACACTTTTATATATTTTAGCTCCACTTCCAGAGGATCCAACTGCTCCACCACTTTTACCAGAGACAGAAGTTGATGAAGAATTGGAAGAGGTCGAACTGGTTGTCATTTTACTTCCATTAGAGGATGAATTATTATTATTATTGTTGACATTATTATTTGATGAGGTTCCATTGTTGTCACTTGAATTATGATTATTATTATTGTGATGTTGAGGTTGTGGTTGATTTAAATAATCAGCTGAAATTGGACGATTGACAAGATTAGAGCCATTACCTCCCGACGATGGTGGTAGACTTTGAAGTTGAGTTGCTGTTACTGACAAATTACTATAACCATTTTGACCTGACTCATGATGACCATTGCTGTGACTATGAATATTCTCTCCATTCATGTTGCCATTGCTGTTGTTATTATTGTTGTTATTATTGTTATTATTATTTGATGAGGAGTTGGACAAAAGTCTTTGAAGCATTCCAACTCCAACTTCAAGGCCCACAAATGGCTTCATGAGGTTATTTGATCCAGAGTTACTAGCTCCATTACTAGTTGGATGCTGTGGTACAGCTTGTTGATACCCTGTTTGTTGTTGTTGTGGCTGATGATGAGCAGACGATGAAGATGATGATGTTGAATTAATGGATGGTTGTTTGAGTGGTGGGAGATGATTGTGATGACTATTGTGTCCGTTTGTCATGTGATGGGCATGTAGAGAGCTTGAAAGACTATCGGCAACCACACTTGTGGAATTTATAGAATTAGCTGAAGAGGGTGGCAATAGTGAGGAACATGGTGGTAAAAATGGTTCGTCGGGACCTTGAGAACCACTGCTTCCAGTTGAACTAGAACTTGAAAGTGCTCCACCACCATTACTATTACTACCCCCTATATTGGAGTTGATAAGGGCTCGTGTTGACCTTGTCATGGGCATATCGGATAAATATGATCGACTATTCACCGATGTGTGATGAGATAAACTTCCTAATGGTGGATGATGATGATGATTATGAGAAGTCAGACCTCCATTTGAATGATGAACTAAATGATTAGTTGATCCAGTTGCATTTCCAGTTGAAGATAAAAGAGCGGTACTTCCGCTCGACATTGTAGTCGGCGTACAGCCGAAACACAATAAGTTAGCAATTTTTTACCCCCCAAAAAGGAAGTATAGAACTAAACTTGTAGTAGATATAGAGACTCTTTTGGTCGAAATTAAAATTGGTCGTCGAGTATGATTTTGATGTTTATTTGTGCTCTGTCTTATTTTAACTAAAGTCTCTAGTTGGTCAATGATCTACTACTGGTCCTCGTTGAATAGGTGTTAATGCTAGGTTTAAAGAAAACGACAAATGAAAACGAAAATGATGATTAAGAGAACGTCTTTGTCTGTCCATCATCAAAATTATAATAAAGTAATTGACCCCGGAGAAAGTATTGTATCAAATTGAGAAACTATTTGGGCTGGTGACTAGTTTCTATTTTTCCGTCGTCGTACTAGTAGTAGTATAGGTGTAAGGTAGTTAAAGAATCAAAGTACTTGATCAACAATGCGAGATTATAATTATATATTATGATGAGTATGAGTATTAGGATGTAGGCGAAAGGTTTGAGATTTGCAATTGCATGAAAAGGTGATCGTTCTCTCAGCCAACGTTATTTTTTGGTTTATTTCTGCCCTCCGGCGTTTCCAGTACCTTTTTTGCCGATCGAGGAACTTTTAATGTTTCAGACTTGAGATTTCAGATTCACACACATATCCTCTTAACTTATATAGAACAAATTACTCAAAATATTTCTCCACTAATCAATCCCTCTTAAATACTATTATACCAGTAGCAGGATCAGCAAACTAAAATAATAAATGAATAAAGATAAATATTACTACCTACCTTTTAGTAATATGTGCTTTATTTAATTTTTATCATTTAATTCAGCTCTAGCTCTAGAAATCCAAATTTAGACCTCTATTTTCTAATCACCTATGTGCATGTAAAAGGACTAAAATGTCGAGTTGAGGCCATTATTTGGTTTTACAGAGCTAAATTAAAGGAGAGGCCATAGGTAATATATATGGTTCCTGGTTTCTATTATAGTATTTTAATCTTATACTTATCTACTTACATCATAACTTAATAACATAAAGAATCAGAGATTGAAATGAAATGTAATGTAGCTTACCTTGCTTGATGTCCACTTTTTTAAGTTGAAAGCTTGAACCTGAAGATAAAGTTCTTGAATTAAAAATTGAATGGTGCCTATTTAACACTACCAACACAAAACTTTACAATTATATCTTAATGATGATGGTACAGTGGTAGTTTAATTGTTTGAAAGCAATATTTTGCTATTAATTAAGCCTTTACACTGGTATAAAATACATGATCTTTTCTTGAAATGAATATTTTGTTACACACATAAACTTATTGTAAATGTAAACGTAAACAGAACATTTAAAAAAGAGCAATTAAACACATTTTATAATTATTTATTTTGAGTATGTTCTTCACTAAAAACCCTATGTACTTTGTACTTGGGCAAAATTTAATGTTAAACTTATAAATTTTTGTACTTTACTTTCAATAAGTATAATATAATCTACCTTACCTATATATAAGGTAATTAATTTTATTCACTTTTGGATTTTTACTGTTTTTGGCTCGATTGATAAGTTTTTGTCAAAAAAAAACCTAAATAAAAAGCTCAAATGCAGCACAATGACAAATTCAATGACAATTTAATGGTTTTGTTGCCCGGTCCAAGTCTTGACAATTTGACACTTCCCGTCTCGGTTCTTAGAAGACCAGCTTGGCATGTACCAGTCCAGTAAGTTAATTGTAGTAATTTCTATATAGAAAGAAAAAAAACAATAGGTATGGTATAAATATTGTAACGACAAAGATTATAAAATAAATATTACATACGTGTACCTACTAGTACAATGATATTTCTAAATTTACAGGTAACTTCAATGTCAAATAAGGTACAAAGTACGGGTAATGATGAGGAAGTTATAATAACTTGACATTTTGACTTTGAACTTGAACACGTCACTTTGACAGTTCAGGTGCCAAATGTAATAACTGGACAATAACTGGACAAAAGACTAATTTTGAAACTTGAATACTTGAAACTATAATCTTGAGCCCTGCTGGACCCGTATCGTATCCTTACCCTAACCATTTCGATCCTATATTTTACATAATTATTAGCAATTGTTGTCAATTGTCACATTTACAACTACATATTAAATTAAATTACTTTTGTAAATCCAATCTCTAGTCCTAGGAATAATCTTGGTCAGAGCAGTAGAACATTGTATTAAGGAATGAATAGTTCCCGAATTCTCCATGAAGAAGACTCTCATCTTGACTAATTTACGCTTATGATTGAAAGTGACATTGACATAATTGACTATGACATATTTTTAAGACAAGATTTACTCAAAAAAACACTGACAAAGACCAAAGAAAATCAAGCATATTTCTAGACCTAATCTAAACTTTGCTTGATCCAATAACCAATATATATATTATGGGTCACTTTTTTAGCTATTAACTATTTAAAAACCTAACTAAATAAACTACTTATTAACTTATTATTCTTATTAATAATACTAAAAAATTAATTAATTAAAAATTAAAATTGCAAATAAGAATAATAATTAATGTAAAATAAAAAATTATTATGTAAGATAGATAAAATTTTTAATTATGCTTAGATTTTAGATACTCGTACATTTTGTAAAGTATTGTTTTTTTATGGGGAAATTAAGATTATTTTAGGTTAGACGGTTAGGGCATCCTGATCTGTGAACTTTGACTTTTTACTCTAGTCATTTCATTATTCAGAATTTAAATTAAATTAAGACAAAAGACAAAAGACAAAAGACAAGTTAAATGCATACTGCATAGTTCATAGGCTCCTCTGGAGTTTGGTTTTTAATTAGTGTTCTTATAATTTAACTTATAATTTAACAGATACATATACCCTAATAAATGTGACAAGATTTTGCTTATTGCTTACTTTCTTCATTATATTTCATTATATGTATGACAATTTTGATTTTGATTATGAGATTAGGAATTTATAATTACGATTACGATTTATGCAAAAGTAAAATGTTGATAGTTTGTTTTGTTACAAAAATAAGGATCTTAAAATATGGATCCTACCTAGCTAAGATTCTACCATGCATTTACCAATACCAATTACCAATAGACCTACCCTTGCTAACTTAACTACTACTAACTACCCAATGTAAATTGTAAATGTAAATGTAAATATAATTTTTTTAAAGTCGATTTCATTTTAAGTTTGGTTTTGGTTTGATTTGGTTTCGAGTTCGAGGGGAACAAATAAAAAGGGAAATAAAATAATGATAAGAAAATTTTGTAGAGATTTCCTTCGACTGTACTAAAATGCTACCCTACTCTGCTGTATCTGTAGTTGTAGTGTACTACCCTACTATTGTAAGGTTATAAAACTTATAATACAAGTATCTTCATAAAAGTGTATAACTTTTTAAATCTTTATCTTTTCTATTCTATTCTAGAGATTCTCCTCCCTTCCGCCCCAGAAAAAATATACTATACAGAACAGATACTATGCCATTAACATTACTGTACACTATCAGCATTATACTATGTATTTAAGTAATGTAGTAGTACTTACTACTACAATACAATAGTAATACAGTACAAGTAAAAATATTTAGGTCTGTCTAAAAGTTATTTCAGAGATATTTATTTATCTTTCTATAATTTGAAATTTGAGGAAAGTAATGGGAAATCGAATATCCAGAAATTTTTTCGATTTTTATATTTGTACCTATACTTAATATACATTATATATAGTATATTGAAAAATATCCTAACCCTAACTGATACAGTAAGTATTTTTACTTAAGATTAATACATAAATATCCTTATTCTGTATATATTTAGGTAATGAATACAAGTAAGTAAAAAATGAGTAAAAAAAATGAGTAAAAAAAAAGTCAAGAATTCTAATTTTTTGAATTAAAAATATAGATTGATATATGTACATATACCGTAGTGGTTTATGTATTAAATTCATGAAATGTAAAAGTAAAAATATAAATTCGTTCAAATAATAATGTCAGTAATAAAAATATAATGGGTATACATATGTATATGTTTCTATGTACTGATACTGCTGATAGTCCTTTTACAAACAAATTCAAAGATATCTTTTCATTAAAAGTTCAAGCAAATGTCTTTGTTCGAATTCGAGTCAAGTAGACAGTAGACAGTACAGTAGTTATGTATTGAATGTAGTGGATATCTTGAAGTAGATTCAATTTCAATTCAAGTAGATTTAAGGTTTAATTTTTACTAAAAATTCATTATAAATATTATTGTATAGATAATAAGTCAAGTCTGAATTTAACTCAAAAAATTTAAAGGTTCACGAGACACTAAAATTATCAAAGTAATCCAATTAATCCTTATGTATATAAACTATTAATCTAGTTAGTACCTATATAGATATTAGGTCGACTGGCTGAAACTGATAAAGTAAATTGCAGTATGCCCTACTTTTAATTGTAATTGAATAATCATAAATTATGTATTTTTAAACAAGCTGAATAACTGTACTATACTAGTTCAGTAGGTAGGTACTTAAAAAATTATTATTTTAATAAATCCTCTCATATATGTATTATATGTACGCAATGCTATTAAAAAGTGCTAGGTAAAATCTAACAAAGAACAATAAATATGAGTTTATGAGTGTAGCGTGTAGACAGCTTGGAGTTTTGTGAAAAAAATGCAGAATTGCATTATTGTTTGTACTATTCTATTACCTACTTATAATAAGCACCTACATACATAATCACAATGAAATGAGAATGAAACAGTTAAGTTAAACTAATTTAACTTTCTCAGATTTTCAATACCCTATTCAAGTTTCAAGTTTCTTTTTCCAGACATATTTTTTTCTATTTTTAGTAAAGTATTTCAAATCTCAACTTTATATCCATATGCCTACTTTTCTTAAGGGTCTTATTTGTAGTCGGAAAATTTTAGTTGATTTTGAGACTCTTAATGTAATAGGAGCTTTAAGATTTGAGAACCGTACTATTACAGTTAGTTTTGTTTTGACAATTTCAATTTAAAATTTTCTAATATATTTTCATATTTCATATGTATCTTCCTCGTATAATGCTCGTAAATCTTATCAAAAATCGATAAATTCAACTTAAAATTCACTCAATTTTAATCACTACTATCAAACATTTTATGTAATAGTAGATAACTTTTTCCTTTACTTATTTTTAGCTATTTGGATAGTAAAATAGCCAGGCAGACAGACAGTCTAAGATCAGACTATTTTGCTATTTTAAACTTTATTTAATGGTATGTACTTACAAAATATTGATTTGAGAAGGCTCTTGGATTCCCCTGTTCACTACTACTTATGTATCCAGACTTTTTTTCTAAAAAAAAGTATCCAAGTGTAAACTAACTATAGTTCACAATCACAACACAGGAAATGTACACAACTTTTAGTTAAACATGTATAAACTTATGGGGACAAAAATCGGTAAATTGGTAAGGTTTTCAAAGGGTTCTAAAATAATCAAGGTATATTGATGGTATTGGAATTGGTACTACAACTATGTATAAGTATAGTGTATTTTCATGGGGTTTTTTGGCATGAGATCTTTCCTCGAGATCCAAAGAGCCACTGACTGCGTTCGTTCGGTCGGTTCCCCCATCGTCCAATGTTTTTCCTCGTCTACTTTCCTATACATATACATTTTATAAAACTTTTATATACTTATCTTTAGCATAGGCAAAAGCAAAGTAAATGTTATATTATTACTGTACAGATATACATTTGCATTCACATTGCAACTAGCTGAAAGTTTTACGAGTATAGGTAGGTAGGTACATTTTATTTTATAACCTATCAGTATTAGTAGGACTAGTACTAGTAGAGTTAGTCAAAAACCCCAAAGTTGAATATGCTGTACGAACTCTCAAGTTCTTCTTAAGCATATAGGTACAGAGTATTTTAATATCCCTACTTTACTTATGTACATACATTATACAGTACCTATAATATGTACTAGATATGTACATATAGTTAAGGTACTGCATTTACTCATTTACTTGGGGTACTATGACTATGTATATACTTAAGTAGTATCCTATCCTATTTAAACCATGGGAGAAAAAACCAACTCAAGTACAGTCAACTCGAAAAAACACGTTGCTCCTGCTTTTTGACTAAGATGAGCTTTGTGTTGTGAGTACATACTACATACATACTATGTTCACTTACATTACATGTCGTAGTACCAGTACTTACTACCGATGATGATGCTAAGTACTTACTCTGTGAATACTCTGTATAAAGTACTACTATGTACCTACTAGTATAAAATGAACCAGGAATAAAAATTTCCTCCATTTCAATCCATTCCTTCCATCCAACCCCTCTAAGCCTAAACTGGGAAGAATGAGAGCTTCGTGGATTGTGAATCCTCAATAACCCATGGTATACCATAGTATAAAGAAAGAAAAGAAATAAATATCGCCGTAGGACATTTATCCACAATCCAAATCCACTATATGAACTGAAACCTAACCAAAAACTTCTCTCTCTAATTCTTTTTCTTATATTACATTACTTTAGGTAAGTTGAGAGACTTAAGAATGGCAATTGGGATATCTCTAGAATATAAAAAATCAGTAATAAGAGAATAAAATCAAGACCAAGACGTCGGATAAGCATACAAAAGTATAATTGTAAAATACATACCCTTATATAGTCTAGGTACTACGAATCAGTATCAGTATCAGTATAGAATACTTAAATATCAGAAATCATCATGATGCCTTTTACAAACTAAAACTGAAACAACCAGAGCATAGTACTAGTCCTAATGAACAAGCCTCGTTCTCTTTTTCATTTCTCAAAATAATACTAAACTATCTATTGTGTACCAAGTATGTATGAACCACAGGTATAGGCATAATAAGTACATAAGTACAGGGTTCATTTTCAAATAGATTTTGGATGTGTACTACCAGTAGGTAGGTACTCTAAAGAAGTATTAACAATAAGATATAAAAGAGGATTCAAACATTGAGTATATAAAAAATTTAATTTTGATATTTGAACTACTTTTAGTAGAATGAAGCCCTTTCCATAAAATAAAATAAAATAAAATAAAATTCATCTTCTACGCTAACATAATACACTTTACTTATTGTTATTTCATAAATACATATCTAGGTACCCTACCTACATATTATAAAATTATATAATGCCTAAAATCTTTAAATTTTAAATACATTCGATCATTTCAATTTTACAAGTGAAATTTTGAAACTAAACCAAAGTACATACAGATGAATTTGCACACAAGTACACTCTAATCAGACTCAGACTAGGCTAGTCTAGCATTTGGCTATACGAGCTACTGAAAGTTGTTTGTAAGGATTCTGAATCTGAATTCAGCTGAGGATTTAAAATGTCCATGTATTTTCCAAAACCGAATGGGTTTTAAGTAAGCAATGAAATAGGTACAATTGGCATCCCTGTCCCTTTCCCTATAATGGATAAGGGTATAGTTGTAAAGATGTATTTTGTACAAGGGTATAAATATTACACGAGTCTAGTCCTAGTCACATCGAAAAATAGGTACTATGTACAGTACAGTAGTGACTGTCTGTATCTTTATTTTATAACCCTGTGTAAAAGAGTATAACCCTGCTATTAAATAAAATATATCTAAGGGTTTGGCCCTATTCTTTGCCCTATAGAATTTCGGGCTCGATTTTTGAGAATTTGAGCAGGAACATAACAGCGACTGTGCTGATGCCAAACCTTTTAGAGCTTCATTTACTAAGGTGCCAATCTGCCCGGATATTTGGTCCGTCTGTCTGTCTCGCATATTTATTAATCTTACAATTATACCATTATGGCACTATTATATATACCATAAACTATAAACCATAACCATACCAGTAGAACTAACCATATAGTATTGAATCTAATGCTTCTAAAGTGTAAAAAGCATTTGCCCGACTGAAAGTTTCACCAGCAAATTTTGTATTCTCCTAAATTTATCTCTATATATAAAAGTATAAGGCATAAATCTGCCTTTACAAAATTAAAGGGATGATCCTGAAAGACCCCTTTAAATAAAATTGAATATCGCGGCCATTGAAATAAACATTTATTCGACTAGGACCTAAACCCATGTTGGAGTAGACTTATTAAACTTAAACTAATAAATCGATGAATAACATGTGCACAACATTTACTTTACGAGTAGTATACAGGATATAATGAGCTTGAATAAAAAATACAAAATGAATTTGAATTTTACTAGAAAATTATAACCCTCAAATTCAAATTCAAACTATGTATGTACAAGTAGAAATTACCTATACAAAATACGACTATGCGTTAGTAGGTACTACCTACTACCCTCTACTACCTACCTATAGGTATTATGAAATAGCGGTTCTCTTACATCTAAATCTAATATGCTAAAATCAATAGGTGTTGCTCACCAAAAGCTTTGCTGATCTGATGAATAAGCAGCAGGGTGGGATCAAAAACTTGATTTTTTGCCAGTCAGATTGATCTGCGATGACCAGGGACCAAAACTAGCTTTGTTCAAAATATCTTTGCCTAAATGTACCAGTACTAAAGTACCATGATATTATAAAATACATAATGTAATATGCATAAAGTATCCCTACTGATAATAGTACTACTAGTAAATAGCATTATATTTTATCATCTTTTTATAGAGGATTGTGTTCTATTGTATATTTTCCCTTGACCATCATCTGCACTCTGCACTAGTAGGAATATGTACAACAAAGTATTTTATACATGCTAATACTAGTAGTAGATATGTAGTAATGTTTTGCTTTTTGATGGCTGATAAGGTTGACTTTTACTCGGTGGAATCACAGAGCCAGGATTGTTAGTGAATTGTGTGGTCGATGGTCGCGTCATTGCCCTCAACACCAAACAAAACATTTCGACGATTCCCATATCCAAAATACATATGTACATACTAGTACTTATCCATGAGACCATGAGTACATAGTCATAGCTGATATATTTATCTATGCATAATAATGTAAATGTAAGGTAAAATGTATTTTTATACATTTCATTTCATACATGTTCGAAGAATTTTGGCTGACTCTTGTCTGTTCAAAGTCCCTACTTTACATGCATAATATTATATTATACAGAATACTGTACTCCAAACACTTTTATGATTATGCCTAGCCCTAGCCTTAGTTGGATTTTTATAAAATTACTAGTTTGTCCATTCTTACTTTGCTATGTACTATGTACATACCTATCCTATACCTATACCTATACCTACTACCTACTACCTAATATAATATGCTATGCATGCGTTTTTGTATTTACATTTTTGATACGAAGGTATGCATAGTACTAATCCTTCATACTTGTAGGTACCTATATTATACTGTACTGTACTACTTTATAAAATTTACATATCCTTTGCTGAACTTCTGTACAATGTTATGATATGGTATTTTGAAACCCGGCTAGTACTAGTACGGACGGATACTTAGATATTTATGTAAGAGTAGACTCGCATTCTGAATAACCGTACTCTCCTGGAATATTTAAATAAATTGCATAGGGACCAGTTACACACAAATAACAGCTGATTTCGCAATTTTAAGTGAAATCTTGAATTATGAAATTGATATATGTATTGGTACATTTCATGACTTTTAAATTTCTTAAAGGTTTCTATTTAAATCCTTAAATAGAAACTCGGCACGGGCTCTGCTGTAAAGAAAAGGGTTGATTTATGGGTTTAAACTTAAAAATCTTCCATATACAAAACTATTTTAAAAGTTGGTTTCTTACATACAAACACATGGAATATTATGTAGGTACATTAAGATTAGTTACTGTATTATATGTATTGGCTATCAATTTATACGATACTAATGTTTACCTTCTTAATTGATCTCATTAGAATTAAATACTCTAGGGCGTTTATTCTAATCGATAAATAAATTATGGGAGGAGGTCAATTAATTTATAAATGTTTAAATACATTTGTTTTTACCTAAATACATAATAAAATGCGTTATGGGTATTAAATTGATTGTAATTTTATCCATAACTAATTGATTTCAAGGGAAAGTTGACATTAAATTTTATTTTATTAGATTTCAATTTTATTACACTTGCTTATTGAAACAGAGCTACGAAACGACATCATTTAAATATACAGAGACTCGAATTCAAAGCAATTAATGTCACGTCTGTTGTCTTTATCAGTTATTAGAGTGTGTAGTAAAAGATAATTCATTAATAAAATTTAAATGTAATCGTTATCAGTCATAATTCATAATTCATACGAATAGTATACACTCATTTACAGATATATCTCAATTTACTACGACTATCACTGCTTACTATAAATAAGTAAGTACTTCATACCATATATTATATATCTCTATTTTATGCGTAAGTAATTGGGTTTAATGAACGACCTAGCAGGCTTTTACGTATCGATTTCCATTAATGGAAAGCTCATTAAATTATCAAAATATAAACTTTAATTTCACTTCTCTTTTCAAATTAATTTATTCAAAATTCAAAATTCAAAATTCAAAATATTACTAGTGCCTGGATAGATTTCTACGCTTAATTTTGATTTTAATTTTAGTTATACGAGTATTATCTATCTATAATAGAATATAACTACCTACATATCATATTTTACTCGTATTAGTATTAGGTATCACATTATTCAGTCTTTTTTATTCATATTTTCATCTAGTTAAATTCCATATTTCTACAGTATGGATTATGGAGCAAAACTGTAAGAACGAGTAAATATTTCTAATGCTAAACATAATAAGTTAGGGTACTTACTTACTAGTGTACTAAAATAGCTAAGCAGTACCTAGCTATTTAGAAATTTATGTTAGAATTTACCCATATTTCTTATAGACAATTTATCTATACGAGTACTGATACCTTAATTGACAGTTAAATCTTTTCAGAAAATATGTTTTAATTTTTCCAATATAATTTGAGATAGAAAACTAACAATATTTTCGATTTAAAAAAAAATTTCAATAATTATAAACCTTACATAGCTTAGTTTAGGTATAATACAATAAAAGTATATTTAAATAACGATTTCAATTGTACTTGTTCATTTGTAAACAACATTTTTTCTCTTTTACTTACATTTTTTAAGTAGGAATTTTAATTCTAGTTTTGTAGTTAATACTTGTAATGTAAGTTGTAAGTACCGATTCTTATTTATAATTTTGTACTCGTATACCTACTTGTATACTGATATTCGAGAACTATTTTAGATATTAGGTACCAAATCAAGGAACAAAGAAACTGGAAAAAATGACACTCAAGTTACACACAGCTGTATACATAGACTGCTTGCCTAAGCTAAACTATAACTTTCGATACATCTAATGGTAAGAGTAGATATTGTATACCAGTATCAGTATTCTTGTGAATCTCTCTACATATTGTGGATAAATAGAGGAAATGCATAAAAAAAAGAAACAGAGATAAGGATAAAAGGGAGGCAGCAGCTGTGGACGAATAAAAATTAATGATGAGTGTTAAAAAAACTTATCAAAAATTCTGTTGAACTTAAAAGCACAAGCGAGGCTTCAAAGTGCATTGGTTATGATGCAATAAATTTTGATTTATTTAACTATTTATTTTGATATCAAATAATTTTAATTTTACTACATACCTATAGCACATAATAATAATCCATTCGATTTGCTCGTAAATGTTATTTGTACTTTATTTGTCAGCACTCATTTTCAATGAGGGAAAGGGCTTTATATCAGTATTATAAAAATCCAATTAAATGTATAGTTGGTACTTACCTAACGATAATGTTTTATAAACAAAAACATCTATTTTTAGAGGAATAACCTTTGACATTAGTTAGAAAAACGTTCAAAAGTGTTTCAAAAGTGTTTCGATACCTGTTCCAATGTTGAAAATTGCAAATATATTTGGACATCTACTTATATCGGTATACCTTAGTTATGTACTTGTAATTTAGTTTTATTATTATACTAAATGTTAAGTATCAGTATATGTAATTTCATATTCACAAATGGACACAAATGTGAATGCGTTTTCAAAAGCGGTCAAGAAATATTTAAATAAATATATCCTATTAATGCATTTTATTCTACATTTTACTATATATCATATCTACATATTTCTAATTTTCTAATTCAGGCCTATAGACAAATATACTAAAAATACAAAGGTAAATAAGAATGATATGTGTTTAAAATAAACTTTTTTTCTATGTTCATAATATTAAAGGTATATTTGCTTTTTTTTTTTCAATTTTTTTTTACATATCCTTTAAACTAAACAAGTATTAATATTATACTAAAGATAAGCGTAAGAAAATGGAGAGAAAGTTCAAAACACTATTTTTGTTATTAAACTTAATCTGCAATTTTAAATCTATCTACCTATCTTGGTACTTGGTATATGCAGGTCTAATCTTAAGTAATAGTAACTACCATACATAAATATTGGTAGTAGATAGTACTACATATTATAGTATTGTAGTTACACTATAGCGATAGGATTGTCATCGAAAAAGTTTTTCCATAAAATCCAGCAATTTCTATTTTTGTTTGTTTTTGCAATACATTAAAAAAGACAGTGATCTAATTAAATTGCAAATTGCCTTTTCTCATTCATTTATCTGTAGATAAGTACTTACTACTTATATAGTACTACCTATAGTACTATTTTATCAGTAGGAACTAAACTTTAGACCTGATTAATCTTTCATTTTGAATATTTTTACTGAACTTTGAGAACATTTCTTGCAAATCGCGAATACTCGTAGTTTAGTTATAATATATATTCAGTGTTATGTTATAGGGTATTTATTATTTTCCTGGCTCTCTTTTAGAACAATTCCTATATTAACTACTAGACGCCCACTTTTGCCCAACTAATCTCATATCTTGGTGCCGTAGCTATAGCTTAAAACTTAAATGACGCTCATTTACTACTTTACTACTACATATTTGCAATTAGTTAACTTGCTAGATCATTATGGATTTATATGTATAATTTTCTTTTCTAGATACATATATATTGTAACATAAGTAAATACATACAGATCTATCAGAGCTTTATAGAGTAAAGAGCAAAGGATTAAAATAAAATACATTTTTGCTGGTTTATCTTTGCATAGTAGGTACTGACTGACTACTGCTTTATATGTAAGTTAGAGAATGCAATTTTACCGTTACCGGTAATTTTTCGGTAAACGGTATTACGATAAATCCTTACCGAAATTACCGGTAAAAACCGGTAAATTAAATAAATCTGAAAAATCCTAAATTTTGAGTTTTA
>JAQIXA010000149.1:0-59625 GCA_034699045.1 Nanhermannia cf. coronata Gr-Ori-00579 | reverse complement strand
ATACCTGCAGGTGACCTGAACCAGGTCACCTGGTACCTGCAGATACTTTCAAACAGGTGACCTGTTTACCTGCAGGTCACCTGTTTTAACACCACTACGAGTACCCTACTACATACGTACGTGAAATTCAGTTCTGAATTATGATAGACCTCAATTTTTCGTATTATAAATGCACTTATTTGGTACCAAAAAGTATCTGAATAAACCATAATTTATTTCTAATATATTTTTAAGTATCTTACCAACTGTAACACATGGGTTTGTATTTTGGTCAATACATTCTGCCTGATCCTTTGAGAAATTCTCCTTCATCTTGGCTTCAATTTCACCTTAAAATGAAAAATATCTTACAATTAGTTATTTCATTAAGATCAGACAGATCAGATTATGACCTCAGAATTCATGAGTTTACAATGTAAGATCGAGACCTTATTGAAATTTTTTATTGAAGAGCTCAACGAAATTTTACTTACTATCAAGATGACCTTCAATTTCCTTGAGAAATCTAAACTTTTGTTCAACTTCTCTCTGACATGTGGATAACTTTTTCTGGAAATCAAGAAGTGAGAAAGAATCCAAATCAATTTTAAAAATCAGTCCTGAAATCTTCTCAAGTTCTTCAATCTCATTTTCTAAATCCATTTTACGATTCTTCATAATTTTCTCTAAACTATCCAGTTTCTCTGACTCGACCAAATACTCACTCTGTTTCTGGGTCAATTTTTGAAATTTGTCCTTCGTGTCCAAGTCCAGTTGATCCAGTGATGCCTGATCTTGAGACATCTTCAATTTCAATTCAGACATTTTCTTCGAAAGTCGATCCAAATTTATGAGTGAAGTGTTCATTTTATCTTGAAAAATCACAAAATTACAATTATCTCAAATTCAAATGTCATTTCATACCTAATTAAGTTTTTATTTAAGTATAAAAAGTAGGTTACCTTGTTCAGCAATAATCCGTTGTGTCATATTCTTCAAGCATATCTCACGCCTCTTACTTGAGTTCCGGATTCGATTGAGCTGATCAGCATATTTGACCAGCTTGGTCCGAAGTCTTTTCATTTCCTTGACTTTTTTCTCCAGCACTTGAGGATTATCTTCAGTTTCATCTAGAGCTCCAATTTCATCATGATGGTCAGGATCATGGAGTGGACTACTGATAGAAGGATCATCGAAGTGATTTACTTTAGAAGCCTCTATAATTTCCTTCAGTTTGGAAATATTCTAAAAAGATCAAAATCATTAGCACTCTATTTTAGTTATAATGGTTTTACATAAAGGTATGTAAGTACCCAGTACCCAAGGACCTAGGAGCATACTAATGCTAATCATAAGTACCTACCTATCCCTATCCCTATCCCTACTATACTATCATTATAAGATTAGTATTACTTACGTTTATTTCATCTTCATCCATTGTTAGTTATTTCACAAAAAATTTTACTGTCGAACTCAAAAATGTAATGAATACATCAAATGGCTATAAAAAAATACTCTTGGCCTTTTTGGATATTTATTATTTATTATAAATTTTGATATTCGTAGTCGTAATCATAAAGTTAATAAAAAATCTTAAATTTTCTTTAGTTACTTGAACTTTAGATTTCTACAAATTGTACAAATTCATTATCAATTATTCATTAGACACAGAGTACAATATTTTAGGATAGGAGTTAAAATGTGGGACTCCTTTGTAAATCTGATAAATAGCAATGATGACAAGAAGGCTCGAAATGATCCACCATTTGATCCCTCTGGTAAGACATCAACTGGAGGCAAAGGTGACAAAATTCTTACAGGGTCAAGAAAAGGGAAATCACTTTTTACTTTAAAAAGTCGAAAAAGTAAAAATTCTGAACGGATTGGAGATTATCTTGGATTTGATGACCATGTTGATCCAATTTTAATTGTTGGTCAAGATCAGCCCCAGCAGGATATTATCGCAGAAGTAGATGAAGTAAACTTGAATCAAGAATTTGATAGAATTAATTCGGTTTCATGTGAGACGAGAGTTGAAAAAAAGAAGACTGTTCTACCGGTAATTATCTAGTATACGTATACGAGTAATAGTGTAATAGTAGGGTACCCTATTTTAAAAATAAGGCCAAGTATACTTACGATTAGTTAATTTCAAATAGATATGTATGTACCTACATTTTCTATATCAAAATTGGCTGTTTTTCGAAACAATTCTTAAAAATTTGGGTCAAAAGAGGCTGACAAAGTACCTCCTATGTATCTGTAGCTGTGTCTGTTACGTACTTAAAATATCAAAAAACTAGCTAGTTTTTTACATATGTATGTATAGCTATACCTAGGTATATAAAATATCAAAAAAATTCTAAAATTCTGACTGATTTTTTGCATATAATTCCAGGATTACTTTGAAAAGAATTGTTCAGATATTTTTATAGTTAGGTATAAATTTTTTTTCAAAATCTGAAACTAAAATAATCATTTTTTGTTAGAACTTTCTCCTTGAGATGATCTTCAAACTCTTGGATTTCCAGTCCTTGTGTAAAGCCCGACTTGTCTGTTCATCCTGGAACCATTTAATTTCCTACCAATTCCTACCATACTCTGCAGTTCTCCACTATAACTATGTACCGACCTGCAGAAGTGACCAATATTGGGTGAACCAGTTTCGAAAAGGTAAAATCTCAACGAGTCAATTGGGCCAATGGAGAGAATTACGTGTGCATCAAAATCGTGGGATGCCAAATGATACAGTGTGGACATCAGCGAATAAACTTGTCAAGAAAATTAAATTTTCAACATCATCAAGTCCAAAACCAACACCTTCACTCGCACCTGTGTCAGCCTACAGTTTGAAAAACTTCAAAAAAGGTAAATTTTCCAAATATAATTGGATTTTTAACCTTTTAATAATAAGTGTCTTTTTAGGTAGAAAATCGTCTCTTTCTGGACTTGTACCTTATGTGACAAACTTATCAATTCATGAGACCGATGTGACCTATGCTGACCTTGTAAACTCGTTTATGAATTGTTTGGTCAATGTTAAACATTTGGAAATTGTCGAGAATGATTTCGCTGGCATGCAATGGAGGTAATTTTTGTAAAAATCGTAAAAATATTTTAAAATAGTGATTTTTTAGGTAATACGTAAATAGAGTATTTAAAATTTTTTTCAAATTTTTTCTTATTTCCAATAGGTATGGTGCAGATTTTCGAGATGTAATCCCAAAAAATGGGCCAAGATTTCTTTTTGGTCGTAATATTTGGAGAAATGGTAAATTTTATTTACTATTTTTGAATTTGAAATATTTTAATTTTGATAGGTAGGTAATATAAAATTGAATGGATTTTTGTTATGTTTTATTTAGGTAAAAAGAATCTCGCAAATCTTCATAGTCTCAAAATTCAGCTATATGAAAGGGTCTCAATGCTCGTGTATATCCGACTTATATACAAGTCAATGTCAATAGCCCATGGTGGGCAGTTGACCGAATTGAACCTGGACTTTTCAAGGGCAACATACTTGATCCCCGTTGGTATAATCACTGGTGAAGTTTTCGAACAACGATTTTGTGAAATATTTCGTGCCATTCGAAAAATCCTCATTTTGAATGCAAACTGTTTGAGAATCCTTCGATTAATTTTCATACCAAGAATAGATATGGATGCTCTCCTCGTCCTATTTGAAGATCAAACTGAACCATTTTCTGTATTTTTATCAATAATTGATGAATTCGACTATGAACCTGCTGAACTTTACACACAAAGAAACTGGAGTAATTATGACCTCAGAGAAATCGAACTATCTTTCCCGATAATCAATTTGAAGCAAGAGATTGTGAATCGAGTTTTTCGACCATTTTTATCGTCTCAGAAAAATCTCAAGAATTTGAAACTTGGTCGAGTTTTATGGAACCTCAACTTGCAGAATGATTTTAAGAATGATTTACTTTCAAATAGAAATAATGCGGCGAATTTCGAGCTTGAAATGCATGTTTACATTAAAGATTTCGATCGACCAAGTTTTCCACTACCTGATTATGTCACTGAAATTGAATTTCATACTTTTTGGATGCTGAGTTTCGATTTAACCAGTTTAGAACTGAGACAAGTTGAACTTATAGGTAAGTCAATAATCACTTATTTATATCGTTAATCCAGATTTTTGCCTAAATTTATCAAGCAAATACAGCCGAATTGAGATAAAATATTAGGCTTTTTTTGACCTTACTTAAATGATGACTCTTTTCTGCTAGCTAAAGTGTTATATTTTAGGTAATTTAATATAATTTTTTAAGGTCGAGGCAGAGGCCGAGGACGAGGTCAAACCCCACCACTACCACCATTAGTAGGACAAGCTAACCCTAGAAATCAAATTCAAATCCATAATCCTCCAAGACGTGAGTTTTTTTTCTAAAAATTCGTTCAAATTGACCAGATTTTTTTTTGCACTTTTTCAGGTCACCGACATCACCATCATCATCACAGACATCACAATAGGCTTTACTGGGACACCCTTTACAAAAGACCTTATCAAATCAAGCTCTTAAGATTCATAAATTCAAAATATAATCATCAATTTTTTTCCTTCAATATTGATGATATTCTAGCCAGATTTCCTCACCTGAATCAACTGGAATTACTCGATAATTCTGTTTCAGTTATAATAAACAGGCAAGGAGCTGGTGTTCAAACGACTGAATCGAAGAGCATCATCTCATCTGAAAACTTTTCAGCAATTCTTCGAAATCTTCCTCAACTTTTCTCACTCAAATTGAGCAATTTGTTCAGACTCTCAGATGAGAATTTGACTGGAATCAGTAGTGAAGCTAAGGGTAGAATTGATCGAACTGGAATTTATCTACCTCGAAGGGATAGCGATTTTAAGAAAAAATCGCCATTCGAATATGCTAAAAGTACATGAGTAGTATTTTGAAATCCATGGTCTAAAAGTCTAAAATTTATTTCACTTGATCTTTAGATTTGAAATATCTGGAGCTGAGGAATTTATCTGAAAATGTGACCGATATTTCAATTCTCTTCGGATTTCAGTTGATTCCAAAGTTGGACAAAATTTGCTTTCATGGAACTCACAAGGTAAATTTTCCATCTAAATTTTATTTTATAAAATTTTGGATAATTTCTCATTTCTAGATAAGTGAATGGGGATTATTAGCCTTGAGAAATCATTACAAGTCAAATCCAGAGTTTCGAGTTTATTGTCGAGATAATTTGCTTGAAAATTTCGAGCAAGACTTTCCATAAATATAGTAAAATTTTAAGTAGGGTTAGCTTAACTATCCTACTCTATATTTGTAAGTACTTTTATACTATTCGTAAAAATTAATAAAAATTGATCAATTTGTCAAATTACTTTATTTAGGAACTTTTTATACCGATATGATTTTTGATAATTTCTTATCAAATATTAATTATATAGGAATTTCAATTACATATTTGTAACAAATAGTTAGCACAATATTCATTATTAGTATTAGGTATTTCTATGTACAATATATTTCATTTCATGATTCACCTATTTAGGTTTTACAGTTATCGTAAGTATGTATTTTTATAGAAAAAAATGCTTTTTTTAAATAGGTAAAAAGCGTAGACTATTTAGGTATAAAGGTTTCTGTATTTTAGGAGTCTAAAATTGAAATAAAGAATCAATTTGGGTTTTTAGGTATATAATTATCGAGACCTTTATCTCTCTAATGGTAAGGGGTAAAATAAATAGACAACAGCGTTTACTACTATGTATTATTCTTGCTTTAGGTAAATCTATTATTTATTATTATTATTATTATTTATAGTAATTTCTTCAGGATTCTTTTTTCTGTTGTTAAATTTCGACTGTGATGAAATGCTGGTCGATTTAAGGGTCGGTTTACACCTACGTAAGTGCTGACTCATCTGTGTTTGTTGAGGAAATCCTCGACCGCAAAATTTACAAATAAATGGCCTGATCCCGGTGTGTATACGCTCGTGTTGATCTAAATGACCCTTTTGGACAAACCTTTAAGTTTTAAGACAATAATCGAAATGATTTAATTAACAAAATGCTTAAATATCTCTCTCTAAAGTTAGCTTAAAATTGAGCAAAACTTGAAATAATCGAGAAAAGTGTGAAAAAATCCTTATTAAAATAAGCAAAATTTTTAAGAATCTACTGGTTAATTAAAATAGTCATAAATTGACTAATTGACAAATTTTTGAGTTAATTAAGATTTAGAGTAATACGTGCATGGGTAATGTAATGTTAAATATCTGTAAATAATCCAAAATTATAATAAAAGTTATTTTCTTACTTTTTCTCGCAAAATTTGCAGTTATAGGGCCTTTCTCCTGTGTGGATTCTTTCATGACACTTGAGAGCATATCTACTACTAAAGGTCTTGACACAGAAATTGCAAGTCCTTAATTTGCTTTTGTCTTGAGGACTCCCATCGGATACTTCTGGTGATGTCGATTTTGAATCAGAAATTTGAGATTCTACTACACTATTAGTATCAGTATTTTGATCATTTCTTGAATTATTCTGTAGTATTTTGTCTGTATTACAAAACCTCAAGTGATTTGATAAGAATCTTTTAAGTGAGAAACTTCGTGGGCATTTTGGACATATGAACGGGAAAACAGTTGGACCGGATGTTTCTATAAAATCGTAAAATATCAATGTAGGTATTTTAAAATTTAGAATAAATTTAGCATGATAATAATGTGATAATGATATGTCTGGATGGCTTTTTAAAATACTATAAAAATGAGCTATAAAATAAAACAATCTATTCAATTATAGATAAGTAGTAAAGTATTATGTACCTTCGATTTGGGTGGCATTTGTTTCACAATTTGAGCCAGTTGCTTCACCCTCTTCAATATCTATATTTAACTCGATTTCATCACCATTATCATAATTTTCTATTTTGAATTTATTATCCAGGACATTGGGCTGATTTTGATCATTTTCTTCAAGATCTTCTGTATCTGAATTTGAATCAGAATCCGAACAAGATTCAGAGTCGGGGATTTCGTTATTATCATCAATTTCATGGTCATCTGATTCGCTTATGAGCTGTTCTTTTTCAGTTTGATAGCCAGATTCAGAACAGTATTCAGATGTACCTTTATAATTTGAGATATAATAAAATTTTAAGAAAATTGAATCTAGAAATTAGATATAAAATTCAATCCCTCAAAATTTCTAGGATCTTGATTCCCACTGAAATCTTAATTTAACCTAGAAAAATTGATATTTTAATAATACATAATAGTATGCACCCTATTCTATCGGTATTCTCAATTTTCAATCCTGCCATTTAAAAACATCATTATGATTTCAAAAAATATGAGTCAAAAATAGTAAGAATACCACTATTTGGTGTATTTTAAGATCACAAAATCTGCATAACTTACGCTTAGAGTTAGTTTTATTGTCTAGTAAGAGTTAAATTGCTTACCTTGTGGTGTAATCGGATTCTGATGTAATTGCAATGGTAAAAGAACATTTTGATGAACATAAACTAGCGGTTTGACTTCATCATAATGATTTGTAGTTTCAGGTACTGTATATTGATTAGATAGGGCATTGATATTGACATTTTGATCTAAAAATACAATTCAAAAAATACATTTTAAAACTTCTGATTACGGTTCCCTACGTCTACTCATTTATAAGTTAAAGGATAAAAAATGTTTCCTGAGCTTGAGATTAAATTGCTAATCGGTTTCCCTTAATCGGTGATCCTAAGCTAATTACCTTATATAGAAATTTTAAATCATTATTTAGTTGCAAAAAAACCTTACCTTCAATATGATTACTATATGGTTGATTTACACTATTTTCAATTGTCTCACAACTATCATCCCCATCATTACAACACTCGTATTTCCTTTTCAAATCCTCAACAACTGAATTCAGATCTTCAACCCTAGTCAGAAGAAATGAATTACTTTTGATTAATTCTTCTCTAGTCATTTCCAGAGAGTCAATTCGGTCTCTTAATTCAACCAGATAGTTTTCAACAGCCTTCACCCATAAAACTGCATCTTTTTCTTCAACTTCCATTATTGTGAACTACGGAGTATATTTTTCAAGATCTTTTAAAGATAAATAAGTCTAAATCTAAAACTAAAATCACATTAGAATTTAAAATTACGAGCTTGGCTTTTTTTCCAATAGAAAACTTGCACCCTCAAAATCCATAAAAGTAACAAAATATCATCCCTTATTTAGAATATCTGAGGGGGAAACAAAAAATCGATAATCTATAAAACTTTTTTGCAATTGGTCTACTTACGATTAGGCCAAAACTAAAATAAAGTGTCCCTTCAAAGTACCTAGTACCTTTATAATTGTATCTTTAAATCACTTTTTGTAAAATTTTAAATTTTTAGGGGTTATTTAGACCACTTTTTTGCCTCACAAATTGTTTTATTAACTTGATGTTTAGACATACCAGTTCACACTAAATTCGAAATTATCTCAACTATCTTCTAGTGAATTTGTACAATGAATCACCTATACAAAAATACAAAACATTTTTGTGAACTTTGATGTCAGTTGTCACATAGGCAAAGGGGTCTAAAAATAAAAATACCTATGTACTCTGTACGATACTTCAATAAACTTTCCGATAATAAAAGAGACACTTAAAACTCACGGCTTTTTGAGCATATATTTGAGATATAGATGATAAAATAAGTAACTATTGGACAACAATAACATATTATAAAGTATGTAAAGGGTTCTAAATACGAAATACCCTTAAACTTTAAACTACATTTTCTTAAGTTTCTTTTTGTGTGAACTTGTTGTGAATTGAAGAAATCTATAAATAAAAAATCCATATATTACTACACTTATAAAGTTACTAAACTACCCCTTTCGAGGTTTTTGGGGAGACTGATTTTAAAGCAAAAAATATAAATCTCCCTCAAGTACTATCCTATATCAGTAGGCACTACTGTAAAATGTATTGGTATTAAACAAAGTAATACAATTTAGAAAAGGGTGGTACTTTGTAGGCAGTAAAACTATAAAATTAAGTTGAAAGAGTAAGTAAAGGGGATAGTTCAGATTCTCAAGATATAAGTAATAAGTACC
Source organism: Nanhermannia cf. coronata Gr-Ori-00579 (assembly GCA_034699045.1). Classification (NCBI taxonomy): domain Eukaryota; kingdom Metazoa; phylum Arthropoda; class Arachnida; order Sarcoptiformes; family Nanhermanniidae; genus Nanhermannia; species Nanhermannia cf. coronata Gr-Ori-00579. Next base: position 50,540 of record JAQIXA010000149.1, on the reverse strand, counting down.
TTACATGTTTAAATAAGATCTGTGTTGTAAAAGGGATTCATCTAAAAGTTCTTAATTATCTTATAAACTTCCAAAAATATGAAATATCAATTGATTTTGTGCAAAATTTTGATCGAAAAAATGCAAAAAAATTCCAAAAAATGCTCTTTTTGCATTTTTTGAATGTTAAACAAAATTTCAAAATTATCTGTAAAGTCAAAATATCTCAATTTTAGACCGAGATTAGTCGATTTTTAAAAAAATTCACAAAAAATTGAATAACTCGAGATTTTTTCCAAGTTATTTCAATTACAAAAATTGTGTCTTTTGAAGATATTTTGGACGATTTTGGATGATATTAGCTACTATTATCACTTTTATGTAGGGTATTATAAGAAAAAGTTACAACTGACCCTTTTTCTAAGGGTCTATCAGAAATTTAGAGAAAATTCTGAAACCTTTATTACTTGAACTTGTGTGTTTATAGACTAGATTGCCGATAGATATTGGATTGTGATTTTTCTACTTTTTCAATGCCAATACAGTATAGTTAATAAGTACTTATAAGATAAGGCATAGTGTTTGAGTATAAAATTTAACCCTGATCCTGATAGATTTGCTGCTCTAGTCAATACAAAAATATAATAAAATAAAATAAAATAATAATACATAGTCAATAGTCTCAATTCTCAATACGGTTGGTTAAGGCCGAATTTGAAGGGTACTTTTTGAAAAGTTGTAAAATACCTTATACCTACTAGCTACTGATAGTATAGACTTTTTGTTTGTATTTAGAAGTATAAAATATTTTCGGCAAAGTTTTAACCCTTAACTCTTAACATAATAAGTATGATATTTTTATACTTATTCTAGTACTACTCGTATTAATAAGGGGTAGTTTAGAAATAGCATTTAACATTTTTCCTTATAAAAGTTCAGTAGCTACTTATGAAGGCTTAAAAATAGTTTTCGACATGGTTCCAAAAATAAAATCATACTTTTTTATACTACAAGTCCAGATGTCCAGGTTTGTAAAAAAAAATATGTCGATGTATGTACCATACATTAGTGCATATGGATATGGATAGAAATATCTAGTTGAGAGATTTTAGTTTTAGAAAAAAGGACCCCAAACCGAGCTTAAAATTATTTTCAAGTCCTTATACATATCGGTATATGTGTATAGGGTACTTATGACAAGAGCAGTACCTTTTTTGCTCTAGCTATTGATTCAAATACCTTCAGATGAGGGATTCAGATAAGGGATTTGGCTAGGATTTTTGGGAACAATCAAATAAATACAAAAAAACCAACTTACTAGTATCTACTGATAGTACCTATATGAAATCAGACCTGATAGAAATATCTAAAATATTACAATTTTAGTCACCTTTAACTTAACTATACAAATGTACCTAACTACATGATTAAACACTCATTATCTACATATAAACAAAATAATATACAAAAATTTATCAAAAAATATCTCGATTTCAATCGAAAGAACCTTATAATTTTGAAAATATGAATTTGGTTCGAATATTTTAGTCTAGTCGACAGAATACTCTGAATATTTTGAACAAATTTAGAAATCCTAGTGTCAATTGTTGGAGAATTTTAGGGCTAATTTTTTGCTTATATATTGGGAAATATTTCTTAGAATCTCTATACGAGTATAGGTTAGGTGGGTAGTAATGTGAAATGTGGTAAAATTTTAAACAAAAGAGAGAATTTTAAGGGCATGAAATAGGAAAAGACCCATTCGTTCATTATAGGAAATATCTTGAAAAATATTTCAAAGTTATTCATTCATACTTCAAAAATGAGATCTACCTACTAGAATAAAAAATGAATGAATTTATCTTTACAGATGTTCCTACAATATTATATTATGTAGGATACTACATTCAAATATAGTATAAAAAGATAAATGGCTATATTTTACAAGTATTTAAGGGGTTATGAGTGCTTTATGGTCCCTTATCCCTTAAGTCTAAGCTCTTAAGACAAGTCATAAATTAATATAGATTTGTAAATACTATTATTATCCAAGATTTTCTACTTTTTGGCTCGAGTCTATTCTATCTTATCTGTATATGTACTAACTAAACCAGCAGCAGATTATCTCCAGTTCAAATTTTAAAAAATACATCTGCTCTCTTAGCTTGCTTGACAGTCAGCTTTAAAATTTTTCAACTTTTTTTTAACTTTGAGGTAATCTACTTTTTTTTTTTATTTCAGGTGTTATTTCCACAAAATTGCTTTTTTTTCAAGAGCACTTAAGTACTACTGCCATATATATATGTAGTACCTATTAGTCCTTATTAGTGCCGGCCTTTCTGTGAACAATTTTTTCCATGTTTTATTCCCAAAAAATAATACAATTCTTCACTAGTAATTTGTAATAGTTTACAGAGGAAGCGTTACATTTTCATTTTTTCTAAATCAGAACTTCCTGCTGCTCACATTTACTCATATAGTCTTATTTTTTATAATATTTATTACAATAAAATCTCTCTATAAAGTCATTAATAAAGTCGATTTTTTGACAAAATTTTGCAGCAAAAATTTTTTCGAGTATTACTGATATTTTCATGTTTGATTTGCCTTTTGTTTTGAAAAATTTAAGATTTTTTAAAAAATTGTGCAATTTTTTAGAAAACTGGACTTTTGATTGAAAATTTGATAGAAAAATTTGTACTTATGGGATTCCTGAAACAGATTTTTTTGAGTTTACAAAACTTTTTAACTTTTGTATTTCTTTATTGAGAAGTTCTATTGTACTTTTATGTATTGAATTTACCATCAATTGTTCATTTTTTCATTAAAAAGAGTATTAAATTAACTACAAAATATTATGCCTATAAGTATGTTGGCACTGAAAGCATTCTCTATAAAGTACCATACTAAAATAGAAAAATTCAATGTATTTTGTTATAAATAACATATGTGAGTCTCAATTTGGAAGATAATTTTTAAATTTTCTTTTGATGTGCCTACAAAAATTTTCCCAGGTAAGTACAGTAGGGTACAATTGCCTGTACTTTTTAGAAATGATATTTTGAATAATTTATCAATTTTTAACTCAAATGCCCATAAAGTTCTATCTACAATTGTAAGTTTAACTATTACAATTTTATCTTACAAAATGAAATGAAATAATATTTTAAGCTTATCTAAAGCTATTCAATGAGAAGAATCAATCAAGGCTTTAGGTAAATAAATAAAGGTGGCCTAGAATCTATACAGTATTACAATTACAGTACCCTACCCTATACCTTAGTACAAAAAAATGGATTTTTACAGACTTTACAGTTGCTTTTTTTGAATTACCTATATACAACTGTCCTGATAGACAGATAAATACAGTAGTAGGGCATGCATTGATGTAGAATTACATTTTTTCAAAAAATAAAATAGTAAATAGACTTCATTGTTGGTTTCGTGAGACTCAAGTCTCATTTTACCCAGCATTTAAAATGATAAAAATGCCGAAAGGAGCCTATGTAGTATGTAGGTTGGTAATACAAAATCCAAAAAAATCTTGAAAAAATTTTTAGAGGAAATACTAGTAGGTACCGTGTATTTAAGTAGTAGACCCTTAAGTACTTGTGAAACTGTACTTTACTTTATAAAAAATATATAAAATGTTAGTATTTCTCCCCTTTGTAGAGTCTTCTACAATTTCAAAGTTCATTTTTCTCCTTTTTTTTTACTTTGACTGATCTTCCTTCCCTTCCCTTCATAAGAATATGATGTAATATCTGTACTGATACTGCTAGTATTTCTGTGAGAAATTGTTTCTCCTATTAGATTAGACACAATAATTCATAATAGATAGGACTTGCCCTATACCAAAATGAAACTAAAGTTTATAAAATCCAATCGGTTCAGATCAGTCATATCCGTAAAATATAGATTATGGTAGGAAAATTATCGCTTGGTTCTTTAATTATCCCTACAGAACTATAGAAAAGAACTTTTAATCAAATTACTTATGATATCTAGATAGAAAAGTATTAATAGAGTTTTTAATATAGAAATGTAGCTTGCTGGAAGTTCAGAGCAAAATAGATGTAACGGAATACTTTGTAGATCAATTTCAATTCGAAGATTTTCCAAAAGAGTAATAATAAAATTTTATTTCTTATACGATTTCAATAAGTACCTACCTTTCTACTCATAATAGCAAAGCTAATCAGATTTCATAATTTTATTAAAAATTTTACAAGTAAAATTACAAGGGTACAAGTACCCTACTATAGAAGGGTTTTAAAACCTATTAATGGCTTGTTAAAATTTACCTTATTTTTTTCTTTTTGAGCCTAAGGTGTTACCTTTTGACATTAATCTAATTAAGAATCATTTATCCCTTGGCATAAGTACCCATTTAATCAGTGTCAAGTGCACCTTCACCTACTGATACCGATATTTAATATTTAGATACGGTTTTTTATCATCAGTAAATTCATTTGTAATTTGTACTTGGTTGGGTACTTACATAAGATATATTTATAAAGTTTACCATAAGTTCTATTTTATAAGTATGAGTATAAAAAAAGTATTCAAATCAAATTGAATATATAATTTATTAAGGACTCTTTTCTTCTACCTTTTTAATGTATTCTATTGAAGCTATCTACTAGAATTAAATAAGGGTTACGAAAAATAGAGTAGGTAGCATTTAAGATAGCGATAAAAAATCTTTTGAATAATTGATTCAAGTATATTTAATACTTAAGTACCTTATTTTATCAGGATATTGTATAAAAGTGTGGCTCGGATAAGAAAACCATGCCATAACCATAACATGGATTCTTTAAAAAACATCGATTTCATACGATAAAGGTTTTGACACGAACACAATGGCCTTACACTTTTAATATGTTAATTTATTTCTTATAGACCCTACATACTACTATCATACTTATACTTGTAATCATAAAGTATTTACAAACATACATACGAGTACTAGCTCGCGTTTGAATATTGATAAGATTTTTTTCATTTTTAAGACTTTAATAAGACTTTATAAGAATTTTTTCTTAAAGTTCGAATTCTTGGATATTTTAGAGCTTTTAAATCCAAAATGACACTTTTTTAATTTAAGGTAGGTAAAGGTACAATAAATTCGATTTTTTCTTCCAATATGATATGGTTATGATTATGGGATAGGACACAAATGTATGGAACTTACATAGTTATTACTTGGTAAAATGATTTTTATACTATGATTCCTGTCTGTAGGATTTTACATCTAGTCTGTCGTATCGTATATATATAGGCATAAATTCATAGCAGCATTACTGCTCACTAAATCCATATAATATTGTATTTCATAGTCGATTAATTTTAAATTTTTTTGGCAAAATACAATTTCTAATTTATCGAAAAAAAATCGACAAGTCACTGGTTGAAATTGATAGATTCAGTTCAATTAAATGCAATTGCATTTACACTTATCAATTACTAGCTAGAAATTGCAATTTTTGTGCAATTTGCATTTTTCTGCCAATATAATGAGGTCTTGAACCCCGATGTCTGCACTACTATTAACAAGATAATTATAAGTGTAGTTCAAAATACTAGAAGTCTAGTATACTACTATTAGAAAAGTTTAGTTTGAGATCTCAACTTTTTTTGTAAGGAAAATGTCCTTTTGGTTAATTTTGTTCATATTTTTTGGACTGGAAATTTTAAAACTTGATTCAAGTCAAATTGAACAATATTCTAATTTAAATTCACTACTAAATTGCCAAAATCATAGCCAAGATTTCATCCTATTCTACCCATACTGTGATAAGCTTACTCAAGGTTAGAAAAATTAGAAACCTTTTGCAAATTTTTAATAATTTTTATACTTTCACAGATTTCAGAAATGGTCCGAGCTTTGCCTGCTTAAATTTTATGCGAGCAACAAATCTCAATTTTTTAATTGAATCTGTAAATCCAATTCATTCTGCAGAATTTCCTCTAGTTTTTTTATCAAGAAATATTTCGGATACTTTGAAAACTATTAATTTTGTAAGATAACTAACTTATAAGATATAATTCTAAAAATGATTTTAAAATGTATATTTTACAGGCTTTAAATCTACAAATTCAACTAGATTATCTACTCATCAGTCAAATGTATATTTTCCTATGGCCAAATGCCATAGAGGATGTTAATGAAATTTCAAAAATTTTCAATAATTTGGAAAGTCAAATCTTACAAAGATTTCCAACTGTTGATAATGAAATGTTTATAATTTTTGACAACAATGGTGATACTTTGATATATGAATTTTATGCTATTAAGAATGTAACTTTTTATGCACAAGTTGAATTGAAAATTTTGGAAAATGATGATTGTCTACTACATAATATTTTGAGTAAATTTAAACATCCAAAGGCTGTTAGAAGACAAAATTTTAGAGGGATTGAACTTTCTGCAATTGCTGGGGTATAACCAAGTCATTAAAAATAATGCCTAACTAGTAATTAAAATAAATAAAATAAATAGGTTTTTTAAGACAAATTTTTTCAGAGCTTTTGAGGGCAAAATTTTACAAAATCCAAAAATTCTGAACTAAAGATTTTGTATTTTGAAAGCAAATCTTAAATTTTCCATCAGAGTCTGAAATTCAAATTTCAAATTCAATAAACAATCAAATCAAACGCACTTTGAACCAGCTTTCTAAATTTTAATTTCAAAATAGGACACTTTTTTCGTTTTGATATCATTTTGAATTTTGCATGCTTAATTCAAATTTTTGATTTAGAACGATTCAGACTACCTGCTTGAAACGAGTTTTTCAGTCATTGACGGATCAGTTGTGTTCGATTCCGGAATTTCTCCATCTATATTCTGGAATATGAGAGATTATTACAATTTCACGTAAGTTGACATAAGTTGAACCTTCATTTTATAAACCTTGAACCTTCATCTGGTCAATTTACCTATTCAGACAAGTAGGAACTAAAAAATTTTCATTTTATCTCAGGGTATTCCCACAAGTGTCTGCATGGATTACAGAAAATGTCAATGAACCACTTGGTGGCATGGCTGTTGACGTTTTAGAAGGTTCTAACTCTAACTAACATCAGATTTTGAAAGAATATTTTTGCAACAATTTTCCTATTTTGTAAGGTTTGGCTGATATTTCGATAGCTCAAACATTAATTACAACTAGAAAATCCGAAGATTTGAAATTTCTACACCCGACACTTTCATTAAGGTATCTCTATCGGTCAATAAGATACTTTATATATATGGTACATTAAACTGACTAATTTTTCTAGGCTTTCAGCACTATTTATGCAACCATCTTCAAATCCAATCAAAAATGTGTTTCTAGCCCCATTTGAGACCAAAGTTTGGGCATGCATTTTCCTAACCTGGGCAATTGTTTCAATCTCATTTCTACTGATTTACAAATTGATCTACAGATTTAAAATTCTTTTCTTTGACGAGTTCTTGGATATGGATCATTTACTTGCTAACGAAGTTTTTCTTTGGGCTTTAAGCGTTTATTGCATTCAAGGTAAAAACAAAAACTAAGAAAATCTTTAATATTTTAGTACACAAAATAATGCGTATTATAATGATTTTTAGGCTGGTATATTGCTCCTGCATCTGGTCATTTAAAAATTGTCTTTTTTACGGGAGTTTTTGTGGGATTCTTGATTTACATTGCCTATTCGGCAATAATTATCTCGACATTGTCGGTATATCGAGATCCGATAAGCACTTATGAAGAGCTGATCGAAGCTGTGAGGCAAAATAAATTCGAGCTTTTTGCTGATAATGAAACTACTCCGGATTTTTTACTTGAAGTAAGTATGATGATGACCATACTGTACCCCTGGACCTTGATATGCGACCATAATTGTCTAAGAACCCAATAAACGTAAACCTTTTCAGATTCTATAAAAACTACGGTTTTTGTTACATTGATATAGTCCATTAAAAGCCCATTAAAAAAACATTTTGGTATTTGGTAACCGAAAGTTCAATGAATGCGACTTTACCAAGATTCAAAATTCCTCAATGCCATATTTTATGAGATTTTGAGCAAAAAACGTATGAGAACCCGTGTTTAGAAATTTTTTTTCGATATATCGAAAATTTTCGATTATAAAGAACAAAAATATTTTGCTCTGGTCTTTTGTAGAATACAGCAAGGCCTGGATACATAAGTAAGTACAGATCCATTATCAATATCAAGGTCCAGGCCCAGGGGTAGGGTACAGAAAATCTAAAAAGGTACAATAAGTAGCGACTATTTGACGATTATATAATGTAATTTTAGGGTGCAAAGTTAAACCAAGATATCACAATCGATGGTAAAGAAATCGATGACCTCTCTTCAGCTGTTCACAAAGTATTCCGTGGAAATTCAGTATTTTTGTCATTCATCGATAATTTTTATCCGGCTGCCTTTCGTCTCAATTACAAAGATAAAGATCTCTGCGAACTTGTCTCAACATTTACATGTAAGTACATAATATACTTATCTTTAAGCAAATGCCTATTTTTGACTTAAAATGACCTAAATGTGATATTTTTTTTTTTCCTTTTTAAGTTGGAAAGGATTCTCTCAAACTCTCATTTTGTCTTAAAAAGGATTCACCATTTACAGAACTTTTTAACCATAGGTAGTGTAATTACCTACAATGATTTGAAAGCTAATTATTTCATCAAACATTTCTTTAGGATTGTAATGATCAAAGAGAGAGGATTGGGTCACAGATACATCACCATTTATAATCGAGGAACTTCAGTCCAATGTACTAAAGGAGCTAATCATCACATTGCAATTTCCATCTGGGACACTTCCTCAGCTTTTATTCTGCTCGCATTTCTCATCGGTCTGGCTCTCGTTTTCCTCGGTGTTGAGTTATACTTCTCGAAAGCCATTAAAAAGAAGAATAAGACCACTAGACTAAAAAAGATTAATTTAATTATCTAAAATGTAAAACAATAATAGGTATCTTGTATATTGCATTGTATTATAGATACCTATACAGGGTATTACGGATATAAAAATGCCTTTAAAAAGTTAAGCATCTTTTGATAGCTTTTAATAAAAATGACTCTAATTAATGCAATGGCTATAATTAACATTCTTAACATTAGTAAATTAAGTTAATACAAGTTGTAAGTTGGCAAAATAAAACCATCAAGTGAAAAGTATCAATGTTTCAATGCAATTATGGTCAAAACTGGCCGTCTGCACCTGACCAAAAATAATCAAAAATCCGCAGGAAATGATTTCTGAAATCAGAAATTCTGATTAGTTATAGTATCAAGACCACGTAGACCGGCGTAGACCAAATTGACATATAGAAATAAAATAGTTATTAATATTTAAGACCTTTTAACAAAGTCTAGAATACTATCAAGTGTCAAGTTCCAGGTCAAAACTGTCGTTAATGCAAGTAAACAAGTCCCCTAATTTTGGTCAAAAATAGTCAAAAATCCGCAGGTTTTTTGATTAGGTTTAGGCAAGATGTATGATATTAGAGTACATTATCAAATTGCCATTGTAGAAATAAAATACCTACTTATAAACATAGGACCTTGCCTTGTCATCAACATCAAGTGTCAAGTCAAGTATCACTACATTAGCCATTAGCCATCAGCCATTATCCATGTTCTAAAAAAATTTCTCTATTTGGCCAAAAAGTGGACCAAAATCTGGTATTTATCGGGGTTATTTAAGAGAAAATATAAGTCCTATAAAATCTGGTGGGAGGGTAAATCTAAAGGCGTGTATTTTGCCAAAAGTGTATTTTTTAGTTTTTTAATAAAAATCAAAATTAATTTAATTGTAAATCGTTAATTGTAGTTAATTAAAATTAGAATAATTAATTAGAACTTTTAGGTTTATTTTTAAGCATTTTATGGTCAATATGGATCCAATGGAGAATAGACGAAAGCGACAACGAAATAGTGACAATGATGGTAAGTAAAAATGTCGTATTTTTTAATTTAATTTAAATGCTATAAAATTAATGGCTAATCTAAATGGTGATTCTCTTGCTTTGTTAATTGTTCCTTAGGTATAGGTTATAATTACATGAATTCATCGGTACAATTACATTCGACAAATCAGGAACAACTTGGGCCATCGCCATCCACGTCTACATCGCGTTATCCTTACACTCACAGTGCTAATAATTCCATTAATGAACGAAATCAGACGGTAATTGCACATTTAAGATTAACTAAAACTTTAACTGTTAAGCTAGGTATTTTGCATGCATTTGTATAATCTATTTATATAATTCAGCTATGAAAGCAAAATTTTGGCCTTATCTAGCTATGTATATGTAAATGCACTTGAAAACAAGGCCAAAATTCGCATCTCAGAGCTGAATTGAATGAATCTAGGTCATTTGCAATTTGCTCTAAATTGGTTGGCCCCTGCGGCTTATTAGTGTAGTTATAATTTATGTCATGTAATGTTTAAAATACTTAATTTATTTTGTGTTCTTGTATAGGGAAAGAGGCTGAGGACTGAAAGTAAGATTGCTAAATTATTATTATTTAGTGTTTGAGCAAAGTAGTTAATGTACGAATGGATTTATAATTTAACTTTATTTTTTTTTGTATTTTAAGGTTATTTTATGAGCTCATCAATGAATAATCCTAATCACCAGGCTCCATCAACGTCCTCATTTTGGGCTAATAATTCATTTAGCGAACGAAATACGACTGTAAGAATTTGCTTTATATGATATATATTAGTAATTGTAATATCGCTTGCCTGGTATAATATTAAATTATTTATATTTTATTTTAGACAAATCCTCAGAGAGGTTTAAGAGGCAATTATATTCGACCATCAATTCTAGATAGAGAAAAAAATAAGCCTTACAGTAGGATTCTTAAAATTCGTCCGAAGAGAGAAAGAAATGTAAATTATTGTATTTTTCATTAAATTTTCTGTAGTATTAATTTCAGTATTAATATTAATGTAATATTTTTATAGGATGAAATTCATATACCACACATGACGACAACTGCAATGAAAATTGTTGAGTCATTAGCAAAAAATTCTTCGCCAGTTGTTCAGTATCCGTCTAAAGGACCTCCAATCCAATTTTCACCATCTCTTCTTCAAGATAGAGCAAAAACTTCTCCAATGTTCCGAAAAGATTCACTATCTACTAGTACTTTTCATCAAAACATGATGAGGACATCTTCTAGTTTTCAAAATCAAAATAATTCTTCGCTGACTCAACGAAATGATTCACCCGTTAGTACTCAACAAGATAGAAAGATACACTTAGATTTAGATACACATTTAGACGAAGATATTAAATTTAGCGAGCCACTACCATTATGGAAACTTATTAAAATGTATAAAACTTCGAAAGAAACTCCTGCAGCGTCAATAAGACCTTCATCACAAGCGCCAACATTTGCATTTAATACTAGTGTGAGTAAAGAATATGAATATGAAAAGAGTAGAACATTTGATAATTCAACAGCTCATTTTTCACCTAAAAATAAGACACCTTTAAATACTAAAGCATCAGTTGATTCTCCGGACAATAAGTCAAGGTCTGGAAGTTCAGCATTATTTGGAAATCAAGCTCCTTCTCAAGATTTGCCACTTTTACCACCAATAAAACCTTTTACATTTCCTAAAAAGTAAGGATTTTTTTATATACAATTATTATTGTTTGCTTAGATATTTAATTTATTTTTTTAAATTTTAGCTCTGGTTGGGAATGCCCATCATGTATGGTTAATAATAAAGATGACATTTTAAGTTGTGTATGCTGTGCAGAGCCGAAACCTGGTTCTAAAAGAGAAGTAAAAGAACCATCTCCACCTTCATCGTCAACTCAACCTTTTTCTTTTGGAATTTCTGCTACATCAGCATCATCAACATCTACCAATCTTCCTCCATTAAAAGCATTTGTTGTTAATAAAGGGTATTTATTTATTTTTTATTTATTGTGAAACGCAATATGCCATTTTAATTTTCATATTTAAAAATATTTTATTTAATAAAATTTAGCTGGGAATGTTCTACGTGTATGGTGAATAATAAGGTGGACGATTTAAGCTGCATATGTTGTTCGGAACCAAAGCCTGGGAGCAAAAATGTGGACAAAAATCAAAATATAACTACTACTACACCATTTTCATTTGGTTTTGGTGCACCCACAACAAAGTCTTCAACGCCTCCATCAACACCAACAGTTGAAAGGTATATATACTTAACTTTTATTACATTACATGTAATAAAAATGAGATTCGAATAACTTATTAATTATTTTTTAAATAGTGGAGACAAGGATAAAAAACTGAGCTTTACTTCAACATCAACAACTTCAGCATTACCAAATAATTTTTCTTTTGGCTTACCTTCTTCAACTTCTATTTCTATTACTAAACCAACAATACCTTCGTCTTCATCATTTTCTACTTTTGACAGGTAAATTAATCATTATCCTAATCATTATCAGAGTAAAATAAAATCATCATTTTTAAATTCCTTAAATAATTATCTTTTTTTATTATAGTAATGCTAACGATAAAAATGCAGGTAGTACTTCAACTTCTTTATTTCCCACTGCCACTGCAATACCTTCAGTAACACCAAGTGGTTTTTCTTTTGGGCTTCCAGCTTCTACTACATCTTCATCAACAACAACATTTAATTGGTAAGAAGGCATTATACAAATTTTTAACATTTTTTTGTAATTTTTAATATGATAAATTCTAATCTTGATTATTGTACACATTCTAGCCTTGGCGAAGTCAAAGATGGTCCAAAAACTACTGAAGTTACTATTGCATCAACATCACCAACAAAAACGACGACAACGTTAGTTGCTCCCACATCAAATAATTTTTCTTTTGGACTTCCATCGTCGGCAACAGGTGCAAAAAGAAAATCAACTTCATCATCATTTGCTCCTCCTGCTAAATCTTTCACTCTAGATAAGCCATCTGAAAATTTAGGATTGTTTGGTATTCCAACTTCAGCATTTGGTCAAGATCCATCTCAACCTTCTTTGCTTTTTTCATCTCAAACTCCTCAAACTAAATCAACATTTAACCCATTTCCAACATCAGCATCAGCAACTCAAACTCAGGAGCAAAAACAGAATAGCATGCAAGTGCCTGTATTCACATTTGGCACAAGTGCACCTAAAGAAAATGATGTTTGTAAGACAACATTTGCTACAACTGCAACTCCTAGTTTTTCTTTTGGTGGTCCATCTTCAACTAATATGAATAGTATCAAACCGGCAGTTGTAGCTCCAGCTCCAACAATCAACTCAAACGCATTTAGTTTTGGTTCAAGTTCAGCAATTGAAAACAAGTCAATTTTTGGAGGACCAGGCCAGAGTCATGCATTTGGTGGAATTCAAGCTCCTTCTCAGGATCCTCCTCAATATCAAATGTTTAAACCACAAGCTCAACTTACTACTGAAACACAACAGAATTCACTATTTAATAATAATTCCTTCTCAGTACCTCAAATACCTCAACAACAGCCTCTAATTACTACTAATAATATTCAACCACCACCACCAGCTTTTAATTTAACTGTAACTCCTAATTTTAACTTTGGAGCACTACCTGCACAAACACAGCAGCCTGGAGCTAGTGTACCTAATTTGTTCACATTTTCATCGACTCCGTAAGTTTTAATTTTATTATCAAGTTACAAGAAAGTTCTTTTAACACTTTTAAGACGTCAATATCGTTTTTTATGATCTAATAATTTCTAATTTCTATTGTGTCTAGGCAAGCTGATTCTGACGGTGGATCCATTGGTGGAAGAAAAATAAAACAGGCTAGACGTAGAATAAGATAAGCGATTATAATTTAAAATATTTAAAAATACTAAATTTCAAGTGTCTAGATATAATAGTGATATATTTAATGTTAAAAATTTATAAAAGTTATCTTTTCAAATGAAAATAATATGATTATGAATAAAACGTAACACATATTATACACATAAATTAAACAAAGATTCTTTGGCATCGCAATCATTACTTTACTTAATTTTTTTCTTGTCCTAGGATCTTGGTAAGACCTAATCTGTAGTAGACAGGTATTATATAAGTTTATGTTAGGTTTGTAAAAATAATTAAGTTGAGAAATTAGACCGATAATAGAATATCAAAAATCCGAAATTAGACAAAATGTGCATGCATTTTTTTAGAATGCTTTTTTATTTAGCAAATTAGGCTTGTTAGTAAAAATATCAGTTAGGTATTCGTTTTAAAAATTTCAATTATTACATTTTTTAAAAAATTTTATTATTTACCTAACTTTTATCTTTGACTTACACAAGTGTAGGGTACATAGAATACATAGAATGTTACTCATAATTATTAGAATTATAGACTATGAGGCATTATGGCTTAAATATAATACTCTAATTTTCTAAAATAAAGTAAAATATCACAAAAACGAATAAATAAGTTAGCAACCGGAACGGAACCTATTTAGATTAGGTTGTTATCAATTATAATTGGCATTTTTATAATTATTTAATTTTTTATCCCTGCCTTATTTTCGACATCTTTATTAGTAAAATATAATCTTTTGTGGCAAAAATAAGCTATAATCTAATTCTAATAGTAAACATTAATCGTATATTTTTATATCATATTGATTTTAAATAGCTTCTTCCAAGATTAGCTAATTACTGGCGATTTGATTTAAAGTTAATTGAGTAAAATTAAATGTAATAAAGTGCAAAATGCAAAGACCGTGCAACGGTATACTGATACAGAGTGTTAAATGCTCTAATTTTTTAACTAACCTCAATTTTTGCCTCGACTTTAAAATAAAATAAAATCTTGACAAAAATCAGGTTTTACACAGCTAAATTATATAAATAGGATAGACCATATAATATATCAAGTAGGTACAGCAAAAATTAGTTTATAATTAAAATATCACCACATACAGCTTACCGAATTCATCTACTAAACTACAATCCTTATAAATTACCTTATGTTATGTATTAAGGTATCTTTAACAATAAAATGTATAAATCATTAGTAGGTGGGTTAAAACTAAAACTAAAGAAATTGTTAAAAAATAGCACAAATAAATGACTAAGAATGTTATTTGTTAGCTGTTATTTACTACAAACTACCAATACAACTCATTACGTAATATCATAAAATACGAGTTTTGTTTATAAAGTTGTTTAACAATTTTATTATCTTTAAGAGCTGCTATCTTGATCTTGACTCAATTTTCAATTTTGTAGGCATATGAGTATGGCTCGATCCAAATGGAAAAATAATTGAAGTTGATAAAAATAAGAACACGTGAAGAATTGACCAAATTAATTCTAAAACTCCAAATGTTACCATTAATAGCCACCAAAACTAGAATTAGTAAAGAAAAATTAAATAAAATTATAAATCAATAGAAGGTAAATTGATGTGATTAACTGATAGTTTATTTACCAATGAGTAAATTCTTTCATCCTTTTGTAATTCCTTTTCTTCGAAATACCATTTTTCCGGCAGATATTCATCCTTTGAAAATGATGATTTTGTAGAATCTGACGAGGAACACTTTTCAGTAGAATTATCACTTAATTCGAGTAACTTAATTTCTGGTAAATATCTTGGTTTTCTATGATTCACTTCAGGAATAATAAAACTTGTACTTAATTTTAATTCATCTTCTAGGGATTTCAATTCTTCACATTCATCACCTTCAATTGTGTTTAATAATTTCAAAAGGTTGACTTCATTGCAACATCTTTTGCAAAGATTTGGTGAGGGTGTGGGTGATTGAGGGTCATTTGAATTTGAACTGCTTGAAGGAGTAGAATCATTAGAACTATCAATATCTTTTTCATAATTATAATTAGACTTTTTCTTATCCTTATCCTTATTATAATCGAAGTTATTCTCAGCAAATTGATTACAGTCGATACAGTCACTTAATTGATTTTTTAAGTCATCGATCAGTAGCTCCTTTTCTGTAATATTTTCCTTCAAATTTTCATACAATAAACTACTTTCTTGAGTCAGATAGAATAATTTGTCTTCTAATTGTTTCAGATTTTCATTACTTGAAGTACTTTTACTAGGTGATTCATTACTTCGATCAAAATTTGAATTTGAATAGAAAATATTATTCTCAGGTCTATTATTATAAAAGAAGTCGTCTGTTGTTGGTGAAGGAGAAGTATCCCTATAAGTATAAAAAATGAATTTGGTCATAAAATAAAATTGAATAGCTTTTATTTTGATTAATAATTTCGTAATTAATTTAATCCAATTCTGAAAAACAAGTTCTTGGTCTCTACAAGTGAATAAATATAGAAGACTAATCCTAAGATTTAGCTTTTCAGTAAGATTGCTCACTATTAACGTTAGAAAATACCTTAAATCTTGAAGACTTTTTGACCGTCTACTCAACCCAATTCCAGAATCAGTGTCAAGAACCATTTCATCAGAAATATTTCCACGATTGACCTTCTCCATGAAAAAATTGCGATTTCTTTCTATATGCAGGGTTTGTAATGCAGTTGTGATCTCCTCACATTTCTTCTCGAGATAATCAATATTTTCGCATAAGCTTAAAAAACAGAAAATAAAATCAAATAGAATCAAACATATCAATATGTGAGATAGGATATAGGTATTATAATTATAAAATAAAGATATCAGAACAGTTATTCAATATTCATTCGATATTCCATTCAGCTCAAACTTTGGTCTTTTCACAGTATGTATATTGTATATACTTGCCAATTCGAGACCAAAATCTGGCTTTGAGAGTTAAATTGTACAATTAGGTAATTCTAAATCTCAACCTACCTTTTAATCCTCTTCTTGTCAACATCATGTTTTTGGCTTAAAAATGAGTTATCTCGTTCCAATTCGGAAATTGATGTCTCCAACTGCTCATAAAATATGGTCTGCTTCAAGGCCTCTTCCTTCATCGAGGTCACTTGGTCTTGGAGGTACTGAAAGAAACCAAAAAAAAGACAAAATTAATTAAATTTAGGTAGGTACATTACTAAATAATTTAATATTCAGCTAATTAATATTCTAGATAATTCAGCTTCAGCTGTGCTGTATCCCTAGTCCAATCCAAATATAGGTATTTATATTTACTTCATAAGCACCTCACTTTACATGATGCATTTACCTACTTAACTAACTATTGATTGATTGTGCTGTGATATTGATTTTGTTCCAATCAATGCAATCTTTAAAAAATGCATAATACACATACACTCGCTCACTCACTCACCTTGTAAAATTACATTTTGCTGATACTTTGCTTTGAAGTTTGAACTCCAATATAGATTCTAATAGTTGTGAGTTGAGATTCCTTTGTACTTGTAGTAAATTATTTGTACATTTTTAATTTAGAAAAATAGTTAGCTAAATTAAATTAACATAACTTTTTTAAATACAAACTTTTTTTTCTTTTTCTTTCTCTCTCTGTTTGTTCTGAATTCTGTTCTGTTTCTGTTTTGGTTTTTTGAATCTTGAAACTCAAAATCCAAAAACTGGGGGATTCCAAGATTTCTAATTTTGTCTTTGTCCTCAGTCCTCTGAGTCAGAGGTCAGAGGCTCTGACCTCTGACCTCCAGGTCCAGGTCGAAATTCAGAACAGATTACAGATCAGATTCAGAACAAACAGAATGCATGTACTTAACATTAGTACCTACCTAATAAGTAAGTAATAAGAATAAGTCATGTATCAGTTTAATTCCGAATTCAGGTTCAGTATTATAAATTATGAAAAGTAAGTGCCTACATACCTACCTATCTCAATTTCCAATAATTAATAATTATCATTATCAATAAATAACCAATTCAGAATTCAGTTCGGATTAAGATGAGATTATAGTTCAGTTCTGAAACACCTGATCTGATTGTTTCCTCAAATTTAAGGACATGTGTGTGCTTAATAGAGGCTAATATTTTATTACAATTTAAGCATTACTTTGATTTCATAATAGAAGATTCCTAAAGAATTTTTACAAAATTATACCTACTCGTATCTGTCCTTGTGTAGGTAAGCATTAAAAAAAGTACTTTAAGTTTGAGGACATATCCGAGATCCAGATCTATCTACCTATATCATATTATTTGTATCTAATCTAGATGTCAATTTAGTTACCTAATTTAAATTGTTACCTTAAAAGAATAAATGATGAGTTTTTACATTTTCTAATAAGATTTCAAATTAAAAATTTCAGAATCAGCAGAACTGAAGACATCAATTCGATTGATCTACTATTACGTTAGGTAGGTATATTATTTTATTATTTTTAAATATTAGGTAACCTATAAGTATTTTTGACCTTTTTACAAGGATTTTTATAAATTACAGGTAATCAAAATGATTATTTGCCTTTGACATATGATTAGTTATGTATATGATACTAAACATATAAGTACCTATGTAATAACATACTTACTGAGCACCTAGGTAGGTAAGTAGGTAGTTGATTAAAATATTAAAGTACCTGCATATTTATGAAATTAGGTATTTTAAGAATAATTGTAAAAATAAAAGTATTGCACAATATCTGTATTTCAAGAGACCCTTCATAAAAATAATCTTTTCAATTTTCAATTCCCTTATTAAAATTAAAAATGGAAATGTTGTA
Source organism: Nanhermannia cf. coronata Gr-Ori-00579 (assembly GCA_034699045.1). NCBI lineage: Eukaryota > Metazoa > Arthropoda > Arachnida > Sarcoptiformes > Nanhermanniidae > Nanhermannia > Nanhermannia cf. coronata Gr-Ori-00579. The sequence goes on along the minus strand of JAQIXA010000149.1, from coordinate 31,935 downwards.
AATAAACTTACAAGTACGGATATTGAAATAGTAAATGAGCATGGTTTTAGAATTTTAAGTTTTAAGATTCGATTTTCAAGCATTTTTGAAGCATTCTCATTGAAAAAATGTGCTTTAAGAAAGTATGCTTGTTAAATCTTTTACAAAAATACAAGTGCATGTACTCAAAAAACTCAAAAGTGGTCGAAAAAATGTGCAAGTTACAAGTTCTATGATTAATTTTAATTGGTAAGTCTTGTAGTGTAGTAAAGTACACTTGAATAATATGTAGGTAAGATGAAAAAAAAAATCTCAAATAAAACACTTTGACCCCTTTCACTATTAAATATTAAATATTAACTATTAAATGTATATGTATCTATAATTTTGGCCATCATGAAAGCTCGAATCTCATTAAATTCTAAAAATACTTAAAATACTGATACATACTTTAAGGTAGATTTTGAAAAGAATCGAGTAATTGAAACTTTTGGCTTCAATTATACAAGTAAATAGTGTTAATTTGTCTCCAAAATTTGGTTTTTCAGAAATAAATACTTAATAATGCCCACAATAGGTTGGATATTAATTTACTAATCTAAAGAAATTAATTATTTCTTAAAAAATAAAAAGACTTGTCTAATATCTAAATCTTCAAATTTTACTAATCTTAAAATTTAGTTTTTAATAAAAGTCAAAATTAGAAAAAAACATCATAAAATGAACATTATTGACCTATAATCGGGCAAAGTTTGGTCAAAATTGATAAAAAATGAAACTACTAAACTTTCAGACGGAATTTATGGGCATATTTAGAGACCATTTTTATGAATGAAATTCTTTAAAAAATTGTATTTTTGTTTGTGGTTTGACACTTGAAATTCGAGTCGAAAAAAGCTCGTGTTTGTTTATTTGTGGTCAGCCAACAGACTACTAAAAAAAGTCTTGCAAAATTGGAGTAAAAAATGATAACTTTAATTAACTACATACTACCTACCTGTTAGTTTAAATATGGTATATATGGTATATTATAAGAAAAAGCACATTTTAACTATTTTAAAGGTCACATTAATTAAGAATCGAAAGTCTTATACTCGATCGTTATTTCACAATCAAATTATATGTCTGTGGTCCCAAATATTTTTAACTATATAGGTAGATACTTTTAAAAGGTCTATTATAATCTTTTTAGTAAAATAATAAAATATTTTTAAAATTGTAACTACCTTATTTAATTGAATTTGGTCATCAAAGTCCGCTTTTAAATCACTTATTTCAGTCTCAAGCTCGCCATTCCTCTCCAGAAGGGCTTTTCCAATTTCAGCAACAATTTTCAAGTCTAAAACATGGATTAAATAGATATTTAATTAACACTATACGTATATATTTTACAGTTTAAAATATTGATGATGTATAATATATTATAATGATAATAACAGAACAGTTGTAGTAAAATTTATGAATAATAGGAAAATACGCTTATAAAAACGATAAATTATTAATTATTACTCTAATCACTCCTACTAAACTACCATTATCACGATTTTAATGAGAAACGAAATATTGTTTTTAATTTATGTTTATGAAATGATTATGTATTTGCTTTGCACCAGAAAATTATTATCAATGCAATGTCAGAATTTGTAAATAAAACTTCGATATAAAGTATCTACACTAATTTTTTTACACTACATCTACACTAATCAAATCAATATAACTTTAAGTAAGTACCATATACTCGTAAGTGTAATGTAATCAGTACTTAAGTTCTTATAAAGACTTTTGCGAGAAAATTTAAGTTTTGCACGTTTTTGTGAAACTGCAAACTTGATAAAGCCTATAGTACCTATATAATTTTCATTACATATTTACTTATCCTTAGTACTTACCTAATTTACCTACCTATTTTGAATTTCTAAAGTTTTTTGATGATTGTAAAAACTACCAAAAAACTCAAAAAATTCAAACTAAAGCCGATTAAGGTACTTGGAATTTGAATCTTTATTACAGTTGCAAAAAATTGATCTTTCATTGAGATTGAGATTCATATCATGAAAAATTTCGAATATATTTTTTTTTTAAATTCTCTAAACTAAACTAAACCTATCTTCTAACTAATAAATCTATGTATCTAGAATCTAGTCCTATAAGAGTAGATACCTACTACAACTTCAGTAACTGTAGGGTAGTACTGCTGATACTTATGTTTAGTACCTACTTATATGCTGGTATCTACAAGCTATTTACTTTATAGAGATATTCTGCTGCTCTTTTATTTGTCAGATAGACAGCTAATTAAAATCGAATAAATATTAGAAAAATTAAAAAATGCCATTTAACACTTGTTGCCCATATCTTATCATATCTTGTCAATGTCAAAGTAAAATGCAATGTAGGTACCTAATTAAAAATTTCAAGTCTCAAAATAGATAAACTGCAAATTAATATTTAAACACAAATCCTATAGGTAATTATCAATTTATACTTTTAATGGTCAATTAAATGATAAGTCTATGACATTGACATGGATATAATCCTTTCACTTACAGTACCTACTCTACTATAATAAGTACCCTACTATAATTATTCAAAATAATGCAAAATCAATCAAAATAACTATTTAAAAAAAATCACTGCCAAAAATACAAAACTTTAAACTTACCATCAATAGTCCAAGAATAAAAATCTTGTTTCAGTGCTGACCATTCGCTTATAAAATCCTTATGGCTTGTCATTTCCAAACTTAATTACAATTTTATCACTTTTAACTTTAAAATTTCAGATAAATATTCTACCTAATTATGGCTCAAAATTACTTAATTTACTGACCAAACTAACATAAAATTCTATCATTGTTAAGGCAAAATTCAACTCAAACTCGAAGGTTTAGCTTAGGATTGAATTGAATGACTTTTGAATCACAAAGCTAACTAACTAAAGTATAAATGGATTTTACAATCAAGATTTATGAATGATAAAAAATATTTTAATAGCTCAGGTATACCTATACATATATATACTGTAGTAGGTAGTAAAAATTCTTTCGAGTTAAAATGAGAAATTGTGTGACAGGTAAAGGTAGGGACCTTGCTAAATTACAAGTCGATTTCTTGAGTTTTACTGGTATAACCTAACCCTTACTTATATTAGCTATGTATTTGGGTTAGGTTAAGGTTCGGTTTTACAATTTTTAAGTTTTAAGGTGTATGTATACAAGTGTTTGGTGTGTACTCGACTAATTACTTTAGTGAACTGACTGACTGACAACTTTTTACATAATGCTTTTTTCACGATAAAAACACGGCACAACTTTTAAACTTTAAACTTGATGTTTGTTTTGAGGAAAAATTAATTCTATCTATTCTATTCTGTGTGAAAGATCCTAAACTTAATATACCTAGCTTACTAATAAAAATAAATGTATATTCTAAATAGATAGGTAAGTAATAATCTCCTAATGGTTTGGTATGGTAGTATCAGCGTAATATCTTTTGGAAAAACTTTAAAAGTTTTATTGTGTTTTGTACTACATACTCGAACTCGTAGTCGGGTACTGTGTAATTGTAAAATGTTAAATGATATGAAATATAGTTGTTAGATTTATACCCCTATTATTCACTAGTATGCCAAAATATATCTTTGAGTATTTTGCTAAGTAGGTAGGTTAGGTACTGTGCATTGTATATGTAAAGATAAGTTATGTATTGGGACTGAGATACATGTGTTATATAAGTTTAACTTATAATAAAGGTAGAATTTTTTTAGAGATGAATGGTCAGATAGAAGTTAGTCGTGAAAGAAAAGAAATATTAGGTAGGTAAGGTAGGTAAGTATATGTATTTGTATGAGAAGTTTTTTATACAATTTTGTGCTTAAACTTGCCTAAGAAATTGAATCAAAAAGGGCTGTAGAGCCTTTCATATTTGTCTGTAGCAAATTCTGATATCATGGGTCTCAAAAAGCCTAAAATTTTGCAAAAATAAATGTCTTTTCAGGTAAGTAATTCTGTCCTTAAAATCAGATGTTGACATTATTACACATTTATTTGGAAAATTGATACCAAAATCAGAAATGAATGAATAAAAGAGCTTACAATTTTTGCAAAAGATGCATTTCGATCAACTTCAGGTAAATCTTTAAGGTAAGATAAGATTGTATGAAAGGGTGTCATTTAAAATCATTTAAATACAGAATGCCTTTAATTCAGCTCTAAGATTTTGATCTCAAAAACATATTAATTTTATTAGTAGATATTTAAATAAGTACCTACTTTTAAAATTGATACAGAAATCGGGGTTGGTTTTGAGACCACATACTGTAATATAAATGGACAGATCCTATTAAATAAAAAATTCTTGTGCGAGCTTTTGAGCAAATGATTGCGACAATTTCCATTTTATTTTTGGTTTTTTATGCCTATCTGTCCAATCCTATCATCTATGCAAATATAGTGTAGAGTACTTGTATACTACCAATTTGAGTCATTTTTTATGCCCAAATCTGCGATATTATTGTGTAAAGTGTGTAAAGCTTAGAATGAAATAATGAAATCATCGTTTTTTTTTGCACATACCCAAGTCCTAAGTACTTATAGGAGAGATTGAAAATGTTCATATTACGAATAGTAAGAACCTAACTAATACACACTGTACACTAACTACTACTTATATAAGTTAAACAAAAAATCAAAATCAATTTTTTATTCGATTAAAAAATCAACCATTACCTATAGTCATAGTATTTAGATTCGAATGTATGTATGTAAAAGAATTAGAACTGCTCTTAAATCAGATCAAATAAAAACTATGTTAAATCTCCAATCAAATCGAATTTTGAATTTTTTATAGACTCTAATGTAATAATGGGTAGTTTACTTTACAATTAGATTTTTTGCATACCTTACCATATGCATACATTAGTACGAATACATATATGCAAAATCCAATTAATTTTTTTCAATTTCAGTTTCAGTAAAGTAGATCTGTTAAAATATCAACTCAGGATCAGCAATTCCCATTTACACTTTAGTATATCCGTATTCAGAAAAGTGATAAAAAGTAGATTTGTTTCAAATTTTTGCAAAAAAATTTCCTCATTATTCTGGTACAGGTAGGTACTATGTACCAGTATTAGGTATATGATTTTTTTGCAAAATTATATAAGATTTTTGAAGTTATAAGAGCAATTATAATTTCATAAATTGCTTTATAATGTATGATTAATGATTTAATGTTTGCTGAGGAAAGGAAAGGTAAGAAAAAATAATTTTTTTCTAACTCTTATCATTGAGCTGACATTGAAACTTTATTCCCATACAATTTGCATGTAAATTGTGTGTTTATTAATCTTTTTTATAAATCTCTACTGTTTTCATACAAAAAAGTCTTAGAAATTCATCATTTTTTTTGCATTTCTATCTATTATCTAATCTATTTACACATTAATTTTTTATAGTTTATAACGAGGGATGTATGGAAAATGAATATTAATTATTTTCACACCAAGTTTGTGATTACCATCAATATAACTTCTCTATAAGGTACTGCTTATTTTTACGGTTCCATGCGAGTTACCTTATATAGAAGTTGTATTATAAGGTAGGAAATAAAAATAAAAGAAAATCATTTAATTAATGGTCTATTAAATGGGTTGTGATTCTTGAAAAGTTTTTTATTACATTTTTATATCTCATTTATTTATAGGAATTATATGGATTATTATGGCACAGGGTTTTTAATTGATTAAAAGTTAAATTTAGATGACTATTAAATTATATATTTAGAGCAGAAAACAATTAAACGCCCTTCTAGCACATTATACTTACACACCATATTCAGTATTCATGCCTACTTATTAGCCTTAAAACATAAACATGTCTCTATTTTTGGCCAGAAAGGATTCTCGTAAAATATACGTCAACAAAAAACTTGAAAACATTATAAAATGGGTGGAAATTTACCTACTTGTTTACTTCTTTTTTGGTTAAAATGCTAATTTTTTAAACTTTAAAACCACCTTTACTATACTATTTACTATTTAGTAAGTAGTTTGAAAGAAGTCATTTTCAAAAAAAGATTTTATGAAATACATACATATGTATATGAAACTAACTAGATAAAATACCTAATAGACTATAATTGTCAGTTAAATCAAAAATGTCATGCAAGATTTGCAAAATTTTGGACAAAATCCTATCTAGTACTAGTGAGTGGCAAAGATTGATTGAATTATTATAGGTAGGTACTAGGCAATTATTAAGATTCAATTTGCAGAAAAAATTGGAAAAAATCGCATTTTTATATCTAAAATCTTGGATTTTTCAAATTTATGCATTTCAAATATGATCGAAATGACTTTTATAAAGGAGATTAGGTATTCTTGAGATTTTTTAGGTTTTTTGATATGAACTAATCGTAAGTACCTATTTTGTTTATAGTCATTCATTAACCCTATGTTATTTGATATTAATGTAGATCTAGATGACCCTAGATTCTATATGAATTCTATGATTATAATGTGCCTAGTACCTAGGTACTATACGAGTATAAGTTAAGATTTTTAAAATTGAAAAAGAGAATTTAAATTGCACAAAATGTGTCCATTTAAATAATATTAGGTAATCGGATTTAAAAAATCCAAAGTTCCTATCAAATACGAGATTCTGCATCGGCTTAGCAAATATGCAAATTTACTCAAGATTTCTTGCAAAATATTCTTATTTTTTCAACATAGGTATGTAAGTATGTATGTAAGTATGTAAGTACTTTACTTACTGATTTGAATTTCAAGTTTGAAATCTCGACGTACCCCTGTCTTGCATATGCATTTGCATGTTCTTGAACTCATTTAAAAAATAAAAATGTATCAGATCAGGGCAAAGCTACACACAAGTGCCTAACCTTATTAAATAAATGTAGTAAATACCCAAAATGAGAAAATGTTCACCATTTGGTTCAGCCCACATGCTTATAAATAAAAATAAATATTAAAATACAAGGATTAGTCAAATGGTCAGACAGAAATATTAGTAAGCATTTATGTATTGAATTGAAAAGATGGACAAGTTTTCTAATCACTCGAGACTCGAGATGTAAATGTCAGGTCAACTGCTACCTACAGATCTAAAATTCCTCAACTTAATTATTGAAATCAAGTCAAGAAATTGCTTTTCATATTCATTTTTCAAAGTCAAAGTAAGATCTTTAAATGCTTGTTCTAATTAAATGTAAATCTCGTTATTTTTACATGCATGGCAAATACTATTATCAATACACATGTATAGGTGCATGTAGGTATTTTCTATACTTAACAGGATTAGTAGACAATTATAGTGATAGGTATACATGGCTTTAAGTTAAGTAGGGGATGAGATTTTTTACGCTTAAAAATTTGGTTTTTCGAGTTGATATTTCGAAATACAAAGCTAAGAACTCCGCCGTAGTTCAATGCCCTAGATACTCGTACTGGCAAAATAATTCACCTTTTTCTACATAAAGCTTAATTAAAGGTAAGACATATACACTGTAAAGGGAATGGTAAATTGTATAATCCTTTTGGTTCTCTCAAATTCCTATAAATCCCAAGCCTAAGCCAATGAATCGAATCTAAACCAAACAAAGTCTTTAAAAATGCTTCGAAATCTACTCAATTTAGGCCTGATTCTTATATACTTTGTATTTTACAATTTTTTAGCCTGATATCGTAAAGTTTAAAAAAAATTACATAAAAGCTTCTAAAAATATAGGTATTTAGAATAAAATTATCTACCTAAATATGATTTCTCATAAATAGGATTACTGTAGCATAAATGAAACATGACTTATTTAGTGTAAAAATTATCACCCTATTTCTTTAACAGTTTTATCTAACTTTGCATTTTTTTGAAAAATAGTTTTATCTAATGTAGTATTTAAAGTTTTTCAGATTTAAAATTTTACAAAGTACAATGTTAAGGTATCGGTATACAATTCATTCAAAATATCAAAAAGAAAGCATTATTTTTACAATGTACCCTACACTAGTACATATTAAGATATGTTTATACTCTGTAAAAATAAGTAGATGAACTGTGATATTTAAAAAAGAACACTTTGACCCAACAGTTTGTTTTTCAATCTATCGTTTTAGTTGTTTCAACTGTTTAAAGTTCTAATTGCGTGCCTTCCTCAAAAAAACTTCAATTCTATTAAAGTAGGTACATATCCTATAAAAATACGAAAATTTTACCTAAAATATTGTAATAAAATACTACTGTAAGTACCCTACCTACATTATTTTTTTAATTTAAAAATTATTCTAACATGTAATTACCTTACATAATTAAGGGATTTAAAAGGTACTCTCGTAAAAAAGAATGCTTCAAAAAGAGATATACCTACCTGAACCTGTAAGGAACATTTTTATTAGTGTACCCTTCCTAACCTTAAAAGAATAGTTCACATTTCAAAATAGTTTTAGATAAAAGTAGGAAGTAGTTACTTACCTACAATTAAAATACAACACTAGCAATAAATAGTCCTTTAACAACAATAATAATAATAATAATAATAATAATAGGCTACCTATATTTATGTGCCAACTACCTGAGTAATAGAGATTAAAAGCGTTAATTAATCTAGTTAAAAAAGACTACTTTCTTAATAAAAGGCCCATACTTCCAGAAATCAGTCCAGAAATACTCAATTTTGATCGCATATATGAGCATTACTAGCTATAAATCTATCGTAAAAATTAATAATGCGATTTTATTACCTAATTTTATTCATCAATCACTATCACAGATCACACAACCTAGCTCTAGTAGTGACACAGTGTCAGTGCCAGTAGTACCTACCTTACTACCTGTACATGCTACTAATTAGAAATACTAATTAGAAACATAATTCACATATTTTATGTATTTTAGAAATTATTCAGCTCTGAAAAATCCAAATTTTGGGCGTAAATTCAAGTGGGGCCTAAAAAAATGCTTTTTTCTCTTTGTTCACACAAAAAAGCTGAAACTTTTTTGTTTGAGTGTAGTTGGCCAAGGGGAAGGTGCAGATGTCTCTTTTATCGATTATCTCAGACCCGCCCAAAAAATAATATAGTGCCAGCAGCATAAGCAGCATTTCATATATCAGTCAGGCTAGGCAGAAGCAGAAGAACCATGCATTGGTATATTAGGTAAAGTTATTTCGCAGCTTGTCCGTTTGTATATCCTTTATCCTACTACTTTGCTATAATGCATAGTCAGTTAGTTTGAGCATCTCTCAAAGTGAGTCAGCCATCTTACCTGGCTCTTCTCTTGCTCTTCTCCTCGTCAAATTTAATTAAATTATTTTATAAATTAGAGAACAAGAGCAAAGCTCAGGCACCCCCTGTGACTGTGACATCCTGGACACGACCCCATCGTCATCGTCTTGACACTTAAGGGCTGCCATTTTAGTAGTTAAATAATTGTATCCTCGTCTTACGCAAATATAGTCCAAATTAGTCTTTGTGTTCTTTTTTTTTAATTTATTAACTTATTTCCCACGCATTTAACTAACTATTTAAGCGCATTCAACAAGCTAGCGAGCAAAAAGTCATCATGTTTCCAGTTGGTCAACGTAAGTCACCCCTCCCTTGGACCACGGTTACTCTCTGTGGTCTTTCTTTAAATTTTAAACAAAGAGACCTACTTATATTATATATTTATGTGCTTGTTTCTTTTGTTTAGCTCCCGGACCTCCGCCACCAGGAAGTGGATTTTTGGACTCGCCAGTACAGGTCCAATCACCAGGTCAAACCATGCCTGCAGGTCAAACTATTACTGGTATTGGAGGTATTACACCACAGACTGCTACCACTCCAGCTACAACACCTGATATGCCAGGTAAGCTAAGCATTTTTACAAATTACAGTTATAAGTATGGTCATTAAATTGTATTTTTTATTTTTATTTTAGTATTCTCTTGCCCACGTAGACGTAAGTGCTCTATATACTTTACTATTAATACTTGGTTAGTGTGGTTATTTTATTTATAATTGTGTATTTTTATGATGCAGCTAATCTGGGACACGAGGGAAGACCAATAATATTGAAAGCAAATCATTTCCAAATATCAATGCCAAGAGGTTTTATCCATCACTATGATGTTTCTATACAGCCAGATAAATGCCCACGAAAAGTTAATCGAGAAATTATTGAGACGATGGTGAGTTCATATATGATTAATGATTAAAGTTATTTATATATACCTGTTTAAGTGTATTTAGGGGTAATTAACCTATTTATTTTGTTTCATATTTAGGTTCACGCTTATAGTAAAATATTTGGTACGCTTAAACCTGTCTTTGATGGTCGTTCAAATTTATACACACGAGATCCTCTGCCTATTGGTAATGATCGTGTTGATCTCGAGGTCACCCTGCCAGGTGAAGGAAAGGACCGAGTTTTTCGAGTTCAAATTAAGTGGGTAGCTCGAGTGTCTTTGTATGCACTGGAAGAAGCACTTGAAGGCAGAAGTCGTACAATTCCATATGATGCAATTCAGGTACATTTTAATTTTTTTAAAAGTTGATATTTTTTTAGATTTTTACTAGTAAGTAGTCCTAGTTTAATAATTTATGATAATGATGACAAAACTTTTTTATATATGAAATCTTTATGAGTACTTGATTAGTCTTTCTGAAATCTATCTATTTGTTTTTAAACCTTAATTGTAAAAGTCATATTGATCATTTAGCAATAAAAGCATAAAATAATAATCAAATTATTTTTTATAGGCACTTGATGTTGTAATGAGGCATTTACCGTAAGTACACCACAATTAATTTTATTTGAAACGTGTCTAATTGTCATTATTTGAAAATATTTACAGTTCTATGACTTACACACCGGTTGGTAGAAGTTTTTTCTCGTCTCCAGATGGGTATTATCATCCTCTTGGTGGTGGTCGTGAGGTTTGGTTTGGTTTTCATCAGTCAGTTCGTCCATCTCAGTGGAAAATGATGCTCAATATTGATGTATCTGCAACAGCATTTTACAAAGCCCAACCAGTGATTGAGTTTATGTGTGAAGTATTAGATATTAGAGATATAAATGATCAAAGAAAACCATTAGCTGACTCGCATCGTGTTAAGTTCACTAAAGAAATTAAGGGATTAAAAATTGAAATCACACATTGTGGAAACATGAAACGGAAATACCGAGTTTGTAATGTGACCAGACGTCCGGCTCAAATGCAAAGTTTTCCTCTACAATTGGAGAATGGACAAACTGTTGAATGCACAGTAGCAAAATATTTTCTTGATAAGTATAAAATGAAATTGAGATATCCGAATTTACCATGTTTACAAGTAGGCCAGGAGCACAAACATACCTATCTTCCATTAGAGGTAAAAAAAACTAGGTTATTATAATTATTGAACTTTAACTTTTAACCTTTTTCTCTTACTATTTCTAGGTTTGTAATATAGTTGCTGGTCAACGATGCATTAAAAAATTAACAGATATGCAAACTTCAACAATGATTAAAGCTACAGCTAGGTCTGCACCTGATAGAGAACGCGAAATTAATAATTTGGTCCATAAAGGTAAGAAATAAATAAGAAATATAAAAATAATATTGCCTCTTCTCTTCTGAATTCAATTATTAAAAAAAATTATTTTTTCTGTTTATAGCTGATTTCAATAATGATCCATATGTTCAAGAATTTGGTTTGACAATAAGTAATTCCATGATGGAAGTAAGAGGACGAGTATTGCCCCCACCGAAACTCCAATACGGTGGACGAGTAAGTCTTAATGTTTGTACCAATACTACTTTAGCCACTTTATTAACAAAAGAATCTTTTAACTTCAAACACAATAACTTTTTTTTCACGCAAAAAATATAGACGAAACAACAAGCGCTGCCCAACCAAGGTGTGTGGGATATGAGAGGAAAACAATTTTTTACTGGAATTGAAATTAGAGTTTGGGCGATTGCATGTTTTGCACCACAAAGGACAGGTAAATTGTTTACAGTTACAGTTATTATATCTCTATCAGTGTATAACATAGTATTATAATAATTCCAGTTCGTGAAGATGCTTTGAGGCAATTTACTCAACAACTTCAAAAAATTAGTAATGACGGTAAGTAAGCATTTTCTTAATACCAATTAAGTTATACATTTTTATTTTTGAAACAAATATACTTATATTGCGATAACTTATTTAGCTGGAATGCCTATTATTGGACAACCATGTTTTTGTAAATATGCTACAGGTCCCGACCAAGTTGAACCAATGTTTAAATATTTAAAATCTACGTTTCAAGGATTACAACTAGTAGTAGTCGTGTTACCAGGTAAGAAATCATAAAAGTTGATAAGTTCTTGTTCTTTATTATTAATATTGCTTTTATTTTAACAGGTAAAACACCCGTTTATGCCGAAGTGAAACGCGTTGGTGATACAGTTTTAGGAATGGCGACTCAATGTGTTCAAGCTAAGAATGTGAATAAGACATCACCTCAAACTCTGTCGAATCTATGTCTTAAGATTAATGTTAAGTTAGGCGGAATTAATTCAATTCTTGTTCGTAAGTGAAAAATACTAAAAAATAGATAAATGCATTTAAAGACATTTCTAATCTAAAATTATATTTTTTTTAGCTAATATACGACCGAAAGTATTTAATGAACCAGTAGTCTTCTTAGGTGCGGATGTCACTCATCCACCAGGTTAGTTTTTTCATTTTTTGATTATTTGTAGAATTTTTCTAATTACAATTTTTATTTTTTTTCCTAATCTCTATTTCATCTCTTCTCACGGAAATAAATCAGGTACTTTAAAGAACTTTTACTAGAATTTAATTTATTTGAGTTGTAATAAGAAATTTTTAATATAGCTGGTGAGTTTAAAAGCTTAAAAAATAGCGTCGTTTCCTGTAAGGTAAATTGGTCATATTTATGGACACCGCTGCGATGATGGCTGATGATGAGATGACTAAAGTCCATAAATGGCCAATACAATTTATTTTAATTAAATGTTACTAATGATTTTCTTTTATTCCCAATTCAATTATAAAGGAGACAACAAGAAGCCATCGATTGCTGGTACGAAATAAAAATATATATTATATAAACTTGTTCAATTTGCCCAATTCACTTGTAATTAATTGCTGATTTAATTTTTAGCTGTGGTTGGCTCAATGGACGCTCATCCTTCTCGATATTCAGCAACTGTACGTGTTCAACAACATAGGCAGGAAATGATTCAAGATTTATCTTCGATGGTTCGAGAATTATTGATTATGTTTTACAAAAGTACCGGAGGCTATAAACCTCATAGAGTAAGTTCTCATTTAAATAAATCATTATAATATTTTAACTAACAAACTTAACTTTATTTATAGATTATATTGTATCGTGATGGTGTATCTGAGGGCCAATTTTTACAAATCCTTCAACATGAATTGACAGCTATCCGTGAAGCTTGTATCAAACTTGAGGCGGATTATAAACCAGGGATCACTTTTATAGTTGTTCAGAAAAGACATCATACTCGTTTATTTTGTGCGGACAAAAAGGAGCAAAGTGGGAAATCTGGAAATATCCCAGCTGGAACAACCGTTGACGTGGGTATTACTCATCCCACAGAATTTGATTTCTTCTTGTGTTCACATCAAGGAATTCAAGGAACAAGCAGACCTTCACATTATCATGTAAGTATAATCTAAATTATAACCTTTAGATGATAACCAATTTTATAAAGTCTGAAGGATAAAAATAAAATGGTTTTATTTATTTAGGTACTTTGGGATGATAATCATTTTGACGCAGACGAACTACAATGTCTAACTTATCAATTATGCCACACTTATGTACGTTGTACTAGAAGTGTTAGTATTCCAGCACCTGCATATTATGCTCATCTAGTAGCATTCCGTGCTAGATATCATCTTGTCGGTAAGTAGAAGTAGTTGATTAAGTCTAATTTGGCCACTTCAATTTATCCTGTATTCACTTGTTATTAAATTGAAGCCTTTGGTTTTTTATGGGCTGAATTAACTAATAAATATACCAAAATCCATAGTTTAAATGATCATTAATATTTTGATTTAATTTATTTAGAAAAAGAACACGATTCTGGAGAAGGATCACATCAAAGTGGATGTTCTGACGACCGGTAAACTTTTATACTTTTAAATATTTTAGTAAAACTTTCTATATACTAATTATTTTTATCTCAACAGTACGCCAGGGGCAATGGCAAGAGCAATTACTGTCCACGCAGACACAAAGAAAGTTATGTATTTTGCTTGAGAAACGTCACGTTTAGAAGTATTTATAATTTTTAATTACCCATCCCCAATTATTTTTGATTTTGAGCGCACAAAATAACTTAAAGAAGAAGAAAAATCGGACACATTTATCTCCCAATATGAAACTTATGCGACTACTATTTTGACAACTGTTCAATTATGGAAAGAAACACAATTTCTCAAAATTTGCATCTACAATTACTACTACTATCTATGAAATATGAAATAGATCTAAAATATAAGCGTATATGTACTATTAAGTTTTTTAATTATTTTTTATATAGATTTAAGAAGGTTAGCAAAACAAAGATTAGAATTGCTAAAGATCAGTCTCCTTTCTCTCAATTATTATTTATTAACTCAATTTTTTGTTGATTTTTTTGCCAAAAAGCATAAGACACAATTTTATTGCAAAAAATATTTTTAAAAGGTATGAAGCCTAACTATTATCAATTACTACGATACTATACTACTGATGAAGAAAATAATGCATTTCTAATGTTGGTTTTTAAACTTAAACTACTAATTTTACTAATTATGTTATATTATGGATGATACTTATTCTTATTAGATAGGAACAAAAATATTGAAAAGAAGGTTCATTTTAGTTTTTATTTACCTCAATTGTTTTAAAGTTTGTGAGTTTTTTATAATACACTATTATTATTTTGTTAATTTTTGATTTTATTTTTAGGTAATTTTTATTGTACTAGAGAAGCTTTTTATTGATTTTTTTTGTTATTACATTTTATTAGAGATTACTAATTGTGTTAAATGTTAAAATATATACCACCTTACGCTACCTACTAATTATATAAATCGTATCTCGCTATGCTGCCTAAAAAATCTCAAATATTCTTTAAAAACTACCATAATATTATAATCTATCGCCAAAAAAACCAAAAATCCCACAGATCATTTTATTTATTAGATTTGAAACATTTAGGATTAATAAATAGAAAAAGAAATATTATGTTTTATAAAATTAGATTATATTATACTACAATTATATTAGATATATCAAAGTATTAGCGAAAGTATATATACTCACCGTTTATTAATTAATGTTAAATCATCACTCGTAAACAATTATAGTGAAATCATGTTAAACTCTTTTATTATTTGGAAAAAGTAGGTTAGAAATTGATATAATAATGATAATGGTCGTAGGTATTTTATCTAAAAATGATACAAAATTATAAGATAAGTAATATAAATTATATATTTTAGCATTTTAGGTATAACATTTTAAAGTTTTAATGATATTTTAATTATAATATAAGATTTAAACCCACAAAAAAAATTAAATTTACCTGATTCTAATTAGGTAAATCAAATCAAGCAAATTGTCTCCTCTCCCTTTATATGAAGAACTTTTAGTATTTTAAAAGATTACTTTTACTTACCAGCCAGCGTTTAAAATTTACTAAACTAAAAAAAATTGCATTTATACTTAAAGAAATGTTATTGTATTTATTAATTAATGTAAAATGTATCTCTCCTGTCTCGTCTTGCTCTCAAAAAATTAGGTTCACTTTAAAATAATGTCAAAAATTACTAGAGATTTAGCGAGCTTGAAAAAGTTACAATTGTAATTGTACTACTATGTAATGTACTATGGTCTATTCAATTGATTAAGTTTTTGAAGCCTTCAAAATGGGGGTTTTCAAAGCTGAATTAGCTGAGCAGACTCTGGTACAAATAGGTAAATGATTATCTCTCTTGTGGTGGTGTTTTATTTTACAACTCGAACGATAAATGTTATGTTCTAGGGAATGCAATGTTTGTACAATTAGTTATTTATAATTTAAAGTCTAAAAAACAACTGCTGGGAAGTTTGGAGGACAAAATGCCGAGAGACAAACAGAATTATGTCCCTCTCTGCGGCAATTTAGAAGTGCTTCATATTTCCCAAAGTACTACTACTGAATCTGAATTCTGAAGAAAGGCAAAAAATGGATAAGGTCATCATGAGGTCAAAGATTTGATAGAACAGTTTATGGTGAAGGGAGATAAAAAAAAACCATGGATTAATTAGGTGTTAATACTACTATTTACTAAATTGTAAATTTTCGATGGATGGGAGTAGGTACTAGAATAGAATAATTAAGTATTCATAAATAATTGTAAGGTTGAAAATTAACAATAATTGTTTGCAAGTTGAGGCAGAACAAAAAAAGCTAACTTGATAGAAAATAGAGTAAATGTATCTCTGTACTACTGATAGAATTTTAAGTTTTAAGGATCTATTTATAAGAAAAAGCTGAATTTTATTAAAATTAAAATGCATGTAATTATGTATTTGAGTTTCATATTATGAAATAATTATGATTAATTACGTTAGTAGTCTGTAGTAGTTGATCAAAATTCTAAATAGAAATTATGTCTTATTTTTAGTATTTATTTATTCTAATTTTTATTTGTAAAAATGGCAAAATTACTAAATATTATGATGATTATTGTAGTAAGGTATTTGTAATTTGAATTTTGAATAAACCTTTTTATTTTTAAGAAAAATCTGACCTAATAAGTCAAGTTTTATTTTATGACCTTTTTCTAAACCTAACTAGACCTAGATAGGACTAGTGAAATAAGTTTTAGTAGTAGATTAGAATTTGGAATAGGTTTTTTTACTTAAAATTATGGATCTATATTTTATTAAGTCTTTTGAAGAATCAAATAGTTATTACTTGGCAAATTACAAAAAATTAGGTTTAATTATAATATTATATGTAAGTATTGTATTTCTAGAAAAAAGTTGACATTTCATTTCTCAATTTCTCTAGTCAGTATTAAAAAATTGTAGTGGAGTTGGAGTAGGTTGGAGAAATAGATGTAATGAATATTTAAAGGTTATAAGTAGTTGGTGTTGGTATTATATAATTGAAGATTCGACAAGACAAAACATTAAATATAAATAGAATACAAATAAATATACCTCTGCTGAAAAATATTTAAAAAAAGGAGGTATTTTAAGGTAAATGAAAGATAAGTACATATTATATATATATATATAGGGGTTAAGTTAATACAGTTTAAAATTAAAATCAGTTTGCAAAACTAATGAACTATTAGAAGAAGAAGTCATTATGTAATACAATATTATAGAAGAGTTGTTGTTTTGTTAATGAGTTTATTCGGCATCTCCTTCCTCACCACCGCTGGCGGCTGCCTCCTCTGCTGGCTTCTTAGCTGGGCGACCTAATGAGTAGATAAATTAGTATTGATTAGATTGTTTATTCAAGTTTAAAAAATAGAAAATAAGTAGTAATAATCCAGTACCTCGTCCACCGCCTTTTCCTCCTTTCTTGGGTGATTTTGCTTTCTTAGCCTTTCCCTTGCCTGGTGGTCGTCCACGTCCACGTTTTTTAACTCCACCTTCGACCTGAAAAGAGTTAATAATATTAATATTAGTTAACTGACATTGACAATAATACAAGTGATTGACAATTAGCAAAACAAATAATAGATAATAAATTTTTAAACTCAAGTATATACCTTTGCTGGGCTTTTAGCGACTGCTGCTGAGGATTCGGCTTTTTTGGGCCTGCCTGCCATTATTATTATTTATTGAGATTCTGCAATTGAAATAAAAAAGAAAATTTAGTCAGTTATTATATTCTGTCTATGTAGATATGTGTAGAGTAAATATTATGTACATAGCAGTATAGTAGCTGATTAGCTTAAATTTTTGGAGGGTTAAAATTTCATTTTGTAAGAAATATCAAGGGTAGGAAAGGATAAGAATAAAGGGCCAAAAAAGCTAGCCTCAAATAATTTTTGAAAATTTCAAGGGGACCAGACACCCAGTACCATAGAATGACAACGACCTTACATATAAATAAGCAACAAAGGAAAAAACAACTTTATGTTTATGAGATTATGACTAGAGTCTAGGTCTAGAATACCTCCTAAAACCTAAATTGCCATTTGCTACATTTTACATTACATATAGGTAGGGTTTATAATAAAGTAAAATATACAAACATAATTCATAATATCTAGTAGTACAGTACAGTACTCACTCTGTACCTACTACCTACCCGAAATCTGGTTCTGACTAGGATTAGGTAGGCACTCTGGACTTGGCTAGATAGCTAATGCTATAAAGGCTATGGACTATGGACGACTTTAATAAAAGAGATGAATAAACCTTATATATAAAGCCAAACGAACTTCGACAAAAAACCAAACCATGATTTCGAACGAATCTACTTCTACAGTACTTTCCTATTAGGCATGGCATTACATAATGTAGGTACATAATACTATGTATATATATGGGAATGGGGTAAGTCAAGACACCAAGATCGATGCATTTTCATCTCATTTCGGTTCCCGTCCTCATCCTCAGAACAGAATGAATAGAAAATATACGGCCTAAGTATGGACTACGAATAGAAAACAAGATCTCAGCGTTGGTCCTTTTCTCCTCGAATCTCATCTCTCCCGGTCCGATCCTCACCTCAAAATACCATTTTACAAAAAACCGAATCCGAAAGTTCTTCCAACACTCAATAGTCTAGTTTTCTAATCCTATCCTAGTCGTTGTCGTTAATTGACTTTGACAATATAAAATATGAAATTATTACCTTTAAATTAATAATGCATAAAATAAAATAAAACCTTAATCTCATACTATTATTTATGCAAACTACTTTATACCTATACATTATTTGCCTCTTGACAATTTGGCTTTGATTAGGTAATAGGTATAATAAATGAAAAATGCAAGCCCAAGATTTACTAACTTTTATCTTATAAAATATTTGAAAAGTTATTTAACTATAACTAAATAATCATAAGGTACTGTAAAATGCATAAAATAAATTAAAACAAAGAAATATTTTACATTTGACTTGACATTCTTCTACCGACCGACCCCTTCTCAAATGGAATTAAATAAAAATGTCGGTTTTTTTTATGTATGAAAGTTAAAGGCGGCCACGGCCACGACCAAGATAACAATGACAAAAAAAAATGACCGTTAAAATTTATAAAATGAAAGATGCCGATGGTCCTCTGATCGACCATGCTATGAATTATGTGTGACAAAAAAAGCCTATCTTTGTTTCGCAAAGAACTTTGCAAAGGCAAGGCGCTCGAAAAACCCGAGAAATCTCAAATCAACAAAAACAAGAATCAAAAATTTCCAAAAAAACCAACATTTCTCGAATTTTCTACACATTCATTAGAAGTCGGATCGAAAAACCGACTTCATGA
Organism: Nanhermannia cf. coronata Gr-Ori-00579; assembly: GCA_034699045.1. Lineage (NCBI taxonomy): Eukaryota > Metazoa > Arthropoda > Arachnida > Sarcoptiformes > Nanhermanniidae > Nanhermannia > Nanhermannia cf. coronata Gr-Ori-00579. The sequence goes on along the minus strand of JAQIXA010000149.1, from coordinate 12,459 downwards.
GCCTAAAGCCCCGAATCCCGCCCGTATGAATGTAATTTTGTATAATTTTTCTAAAAATTTTAAAGCCCTCAAAATTTGATTCAAAAATTTCCCAAAATTTCAAGCCCTAATGCAATATACAGGCAGCCATGCCTAGCCATTAAATTACCCTAGCCTATATATTATGCCCTACTCTCCTAATCCTATGCAAAAAGTACCCCAAAAAGTTACAAAAAAGTACCAAAAATGTGGCATTTACACTAGTAAAGAGACCCTACCCCCTGGGGAAACAACCTGGATCAAAATTTGACAAAAAATTTGCAAAATTTACTTACCTAAAATTGAAATTTTCGACAAAAATTCGGGTCCTCGAGAGCTTGGAAAAATCGACTTGCCACGACAAAAATGCAATGCAAACTAAACCGGAATATTTTTTCGATTCTACAAGCAAAAGTACCTATACTAGAAATTCAAGCGTCTTTTTTCGCGCAGTCTCTACGAATTAGTTCAAAATTGAACGAATTTTTTTCAAAATTTCGAAATTTTTGACAAAATTTTGAAAATATGTAAATTGACCACAAGAACCTTAGCTATCATCCAGTGGTTCCGCTATGACCATATATAACACCCTTATACCCTAATTAATTAAGTTTTTAATGATTAAAAATGCATTTTTTTCATGATTTTTTAGATTAGAGATGATGTAAATATTTAGTGCGAGAGAATTCTGCAGTTTTTTGAACTTTCTGAGATTGAGAAAGTGAAGTGAAGTGAAGATTGAAATATTTATTGGTTAATTTTTTGGTCAACTTTTTGTATTTTTAGGTCAAATATTGTGATTTGTAGGTGTTTGTGATAATGAGGCGGCATCGTGGGGGTGACGAAAGGGTAGGAAATAGACCAAAATCGAGGTCAAGGTCCAGATCAAGATCGAAAAGTGCTGATGTTGGTATTAATGGTAAGTATTTTATTATTAAATTAAGCTCTGAATATCCTAATTTTACTCGCTTTTTACATGGGAAAGCGTGGACAAATTCGAGGTTTTCAGAACTGATTGAAAATTTGGGGAATATCTGATCTGTAAATGTAATGGTTTTTTTTATAGATTTTAACTTAAATGGCGATAAAGAAGATGAAATATTTGGTGATCCTAAAACTGAGAGGAGAGTTGCAGAGTTGAAATTGAAGGCTAGGCCTGGTAAGCTATAGAATTAATGGATTTTAATGTGGTGGTGGTGATAGTAAGGGTTTTATGGTAATTATATACGCTTTTTTTGTACATTTATAGAGCTCAAGAAGTCATACACCTGGAGAGAATTAAATTACTTTGCGACTTTTGACTGTTCGAAGGAGACCGTACGTGAATCGAAAGAAATTGATCGAATCCATGTTGACCAAGTGGATGCTGATGAATTTATTCAATTGTATGAGAAACCTTATAGACCGGTGGTCATTCTGGGCTGTACCGACAACTGGAAGGCTAGCTATAAATGGACTATCTCGAGATTAAGAAAAAAGTATCGGAATCAAAAGTTCAAATGTGGTGAAGATAACGAGGGATACAGTACTAAATTAAAGATGAAGTATTACATGGACTATTTAGAAACTAATCAAGATGATTCACCACTTTATATATTTGACTCCTCGTATGGAGATCATCCGAGAAAGAAAAGACTTTTAGAAGATTATGAAGCTCCTCTTTATTTTAGAGATGATCTATTTCAATATGCTGGAGAAAGGAAAAGGCCGCCTTATCGGTTTGTAAATTTTTCTATTTTTATGCAATATAAATAAATTGCTATTATTGCTATTATCCTTCATCAATATTAGTTTATCATTCATAAAATTTATACATAATTGATTGATTGTGATTTTAAGATGGTTTGTTTGTGGTCCAGCTCGGTCAGGCACTGGAATTCATATTGATCCATTAGGTAATAATTTTAATCAGTTTTTTCATTCAAACTACTAATGCTTTTTGGCTATAATAGTAGTTTATAATATTTATAATGCTAATGTTCTATTTTCTTTTATGTATTTATTCAATTTTATTCTATTCTAATTCTCTCGAATTTGCTTAGGAAGATAGATGAATACTTATTTTCAAGGTTTATATTGCAATTTATAAATGTAAAATAATTTACTCTATGATTTATTAATAAATTAAATTCTTTAAGATAATTCTAGTCATTTTTTAATTGGAAAAGTTAAAAAATATTTCAAATTTGGACTTGTTTTTTTCTGTTTTGTAAATAGGGACATCAGCTTGGAATTCACTCCTTTCTGGGTAAAATGTTTTTACATAATTTACAAATTCCAATTTATAAGTAAACTCAATTATTTTCTATTTTAGATATAAACGATGGTGCTTATTTCCAACCGATACACCGAAAGAGTTGATTAAAGTCACTTATGCTGAAGGTGGAAAGCAACAAGATGAAGCAATTACTTGGTAAAAATAACTCTAAAGAAAAATAACACAAGTATTTACAAAATGCAATAATGTAGTAATTACCAATTATTTTTAGGTTTAAAATGATTTATCCAAGAACACAAGAAAAATCGTGGCCAGCTGAATATAAACCACTGGAAATCTTGCAAAAACCTGGTATTTGAATATAAATTATAAACTTTAAACTTATTAACTAATTTTTAATCATACAACTTTAAAGGAGAAACAGTTTTTGTACCAGGAGGGTGGTAATTAAAAATTTCTTATGTTTAGCTATGCCAAATTTAGAAACGTATGTTTATAGTTTAAAATAAAAAAGTATTTCTTTCAGGTGGCATGTTGTATTAAATCTTGAAACCACTGTAGCTGTAACTCAAAACTTTTGCTCTCGAACAAATTTCCCCATAGTATGGCACAAAACGAAACGTGGTCGGCCAAAATTGTCCACCAAATGGTACTCTGTTTTAAAATCGAAATTTCCTGATTTAGCTGCAATCGCTGACCAAATTGATGTTGAAAAGCATACGGGTGTTTTCTCTGATGTAAGCATTATTTACACATTTTAGTTATCTCAAGATCAGTTATTCTGATTCTTAATTCTTATTGTTATAAATGTTTTATCAGAGTTCTTCCGGCTCATCAAGCTCATCGTCATCTTCATCCTCTGACTCCGAGTCTGATAAAGAATCTGATGATTCAGGCCAAGCATCTTTGCATGAAAATAAACGAAAAAGGCGGAGAAGTCATTCAAACTCACCAACATCAACAACAGATGATAAAAATGATGGTAAAGCCAGAAAAGAAATGCATTTATTGACAACTGAATCATCACAAGCACCTGGAGAAGCAGAACAAAGCCATTGAGCTTTACCATTGTACAGTCTAAGCAAAAATTCCTTGATATTTTTATAACCATTACATATTATCATATTAATAAGAGTACGAAATTAAATTGGAAAAAGCTAATCATTTAAAAAATTTTCTATAAATATAAGTTTAAACTAGTTTAAAATCATGACTATGACTCGACACACTAATAAGTCTGCATTTAAAGAATATTACTCAAGACTCCAGACCAGTCTAGACAATCCAAGACCCAAGATCAAAATATTATTTGTTTTAAAAAGAGCTAAAATTATAGCAGATCAAATCATGCAATACAGAATTCAGACTTTGTATAATATTGACTATATAATATTTAAGATTTGCTAAGTAGTAGGTAAGTTATTTAATTATTTGTTATTTTATTATTTAAGAAAATTCGAAAGTAATTCATACTTTTCGAGTAGGGTATATTAAATATTATGTATCAAGATAATAGCGATTGCTTTATTGAGATTTTCCAATAAATAAAGAAAAGATTGTTTAATTCCTACATATAACTTATCTATTTAATTCAATCTACTGCATAATAATACTTACCTACATAATAATATTAATTCTTAAGATTTAATTTAATTGTTTCCCAACAAACCTTTATAAAACTTGACGATCAAGATCAAGATACCAAATAAATTAAGATTATTAATAAGATACTATTTAAACTTTAAACTAATGTAGATGTTAGAATTGCAACTCCTCGTTCATAAAAAGTATACTTTTCTTTTGGTTTCACCAATTTCATGTCGACTGTGAAAAGCAAATCATTTCTTGTGGAATTCAAGTAGACCGGAAGTGTAATCTTGCCTTCTTTCAAATTAACTTTCGGATCAGTTCTATAAATAAATTAAACATTTGTAACTTGTACAATTTAAGAAGGTAGGCACTTATTATTAGGCCTATTTCAGTTTGAAAAATCAAAATTTTGGCCTAACTTATTAATTTATTTGTACATGTATCTATCTATTTTAATAAAGGTCAAAATCAGGGTTTTCCGAGTGGAATTAAGCGAAAAATAGTACTATTTTTTATGAATACTTACTTGACCCAAGTTAGAACAACTTCTGGTAGATCTGAAATAACTTCGCCTGATAATTGCAACCCATCTTTCCTATTATTTGAAAGAACATCTTATTATCTTATCTTGTAGGCAATCTTTTAGCTTTAGTATATTGTGTGTGATTTATTAATTTACCAAAATGCTCCTTGTAATTTCAATCCGCTTAGAACGAAATTTCCCTTCTGATTATTACCAACCTTTACATCCAATACCAATTCTTCAATCGACCTAATAATTCAAAAAAATCAATTTATGAATGTAAAATATAAACTCGCACGCACAAAAAATAATAAAATTCTTGTAATTCTTTACCATCCATTTTGTTGAGCAACACACTGTCGAGTTGCCGTAAAGTAGGACTCAGGATTGAATAAACCACCCAGCCAAATGGGAATTGTCTACAAAATGAAAGAAATGTTGACATAAAATTATTAAAAAAATTATACTAATTGAGTACTAAATTACGTCAAGATTATCAGCTCCATGATTTTGAACGATAGAAGAAATTGTTGTAAATTGACCAATTCTTAATGAAAGATCGTTAATCCAGTTAATGACCGTACAGCCACTTGGGATTGGATATTTCCCTTCCCAACTTTCTACAAATAGCAAAATTATAATGTATTAGAATCGGATAAATTTTAATTGTTTAAGAATAATTATTTAAATACATACCAGGAATTAAACCACGGAACAGCTCGGAAACAAGCTTACGATGGTATGAAGTTTGTTTCTTCTCACCCTATTAAAAAAGAATAATGTAATAAATAAGTTAACCTATTGTACAAATTTAAAAAGTAATGGTAGTAACATGTAATTACCATGCAAATCTGCTTGATGTCAGCCAAATCTGACTTAACAGTCTCAAGTAATTTGACCCCGACTGATACTTCACGTTCAAAAAACCGATAGAGAGGATTTTTGATATTATCGGCAGTTCGCTTAAGTGCTGTTGAAAAAGTTATTCAAGTAATTAATCATAGTAAAATGAAATTTGTAAAGACCCCAATAATTATAGTTCTTACGGCTTAAAGTTGTAGGTATAAGTTTGAGCCATTCATCAGCAGATAAACCTAAAGTTCTCATCCAAGCAGGAGCTCCAAGAGTTGTTTCACTCGATGAAATATTTGTGTCCTTAACACTCAAGTCTTCATCGTTTTCAATTGACTGCATTTTCATAATTTTAGAAATCATATCAGCGCCTTTAAAATAAAATATAAATCTCTCATTATTTGACTTGTTCCCTTTCCAACAAAATATTTATTATTAACTACCTCTTGTAGTTAGTAAGACCTTTTCAGCATGATTTGGTAAACCTTTAAATTAAAATTGAAAAAATTATCATCGAATCTACTTTTACAATTACTAATTTTTAAAAAGTTCACTTACCAAGCCAAGCTGGATTTTGTCTATTAGCTAATGCATTTGTCCAATTTAAAAATTGATCACGCCTTATTGCATCAGGTATAGACAAGTGTTTATCTCCATCTGCATTTGCCACCAATAAAAATTCATTTTCAAAGCTTTTCGGTGTAAAAAGTCGTTGAACAAATGAGGATAGTAAACGCGAGTCGAACTCGTTATCCACTTTTCCACCATAAATAGTTTCAGAAAGCAAAGTTTTCAATGCATCCCATGGGATCTTATCAGGTGGTAAATTGGTTCGATTTGCAGCAGTTGAATCAATCCTAAAAAAGCAAAAATTTAATTACAATCGTTCAATTCGATAATAAGTTAATAAGCAATAAAAGAATTATATAATTTTATTTATTTACCATGCATCAAGAGTGTCGCATGCAATTCTCAAATCCGACTCATTGAATTCATAATGCTTAGCCCAACCTAGAGGTACATAACGTAATCTTTCTTGAACAACAGCATGGAACCAAGCTATAAGGAAGTAAAGTCGGGCCCTTTCATGTGGTGCTACAAAAATCAAAGATTAAATAAGGTCACATTACATTTGCTTAATACACAATTTCACATACCTTTCATCATTCTTGCAGCTGGGACAGTACTGAATGTTCTTAATAAATTGGCTTTAATTCCTGGTGGTGGCTCAAAGACAAATATACGACCTGCTCTCAATAAATTAACTGGTATTTTTGGATGAATGTCCATTGTTAAGAAAAGTCTAAATGCTGGATGTGGTTGTAATGAATGAAGTTTCTTCTCCAATTGAAGTAACCATTGTGGTGCCAAGTGAACATTTTTCAAAAGAACCCATCTTCCAGTTTTAACTGCGGAGGCAATAGCATTATTTGCCTGTGCAAATCCTTCGGCTGAAATATGAGAAAAAGATATTCTGTTAACTAAAATGATACTACTATTTTTTGTTAATAAACAGCTTACCAGATCCAATTGCAATAGAAACTAATGTTTGGCCTTTTTGGGCTGCTAGGTCATCAACTTGAAAAGAAAAAGTTTCAATTAATTTTTGATTTTTTTATTAGTTTTATTTATCTTACCTCGACCACTTGGATCAAACCCTGCTGCAGCACACAACAACACTGATAAGTAAAGAAAATAATGACACAATGTAAATCTCATTTTAAACTCAAGTAGAAGTAGGTCTAATAAAATAGTGAAATGAAAAAATGATCTAGGTATTTAATCTTAATTCTTACCAGGAGTACGACTTGTTATTTCATTTTCAACGATATTAGCTAAATCAACATCCCCATTTGGGAAGAAATCTGGTCCCATTACTTCATCAACTATTTGATGACATTGAGCAACAATTCGATCAGGTCTAAATGCCTAAAATGTAAAATATTAATATTTTAATATTTACTATAAAAATACCGTTAACATCTTACCTGAATCAATAATAATTTGAAAATTGTTGTAGTAAATTCAGGTAATTGTAGGTCCTCTTGCCATAAAACAGGAACTTGAGTTTCAGGTGTTGATGATTTGACCCATGTTGCAAAATCCTTCGAGTCGATTTGACTTTGTAATGATTTAAAGGCTGGAACTTTAGATTGTAATCTTAATAATCCTTCAATTTGTTCTTGCCTAAAATAAACACAGAAAGACAGAAAAGATAATAAACACAGAAACTTAAAGAAAAATAATAAAATATGTATAGGTACCTAGAAATTGTTAATATTTTGTTACTTACGATAAATAATTCGGATAAGAACCCTTATTTGGTGGTAATATTCCCTCTTTAAATCTTAAGAAAAGTTGAAATATTGATTCAAATATTCCCTTTGAATAAATTCTAGACAAAATAATTGAAAATGGTAGGCGATCAACATGAAGCATTCCTCGTGAAACTCGATCGGTACAAACTTGAAATAGATCTTTTGTTATAATATCTAATCTTGTAGCAGGATCTTTGATATTGACTAATTTATTGTTTTCATTTAAAACTGAACTGAACATATCCAAAAAGAATTGTAGCGAATACTGATAAAGGAAATGCATTTGATGTAGATTTTCAAGTGTAAAGTAGATTGAACTGCAAGCCTGAGCCTAATTAATAATGAAAAAATAATTTAATAATTTAACTTCTTAAATTATTATTATATTATTAACTTACAAGTGGCATATATTGTTGAGATACTTGTTCAATTTCACCAATCACTTGATCTGTTTCTTCAACTTTTCTTGAAATCTCTGCAGCTTCATGTTTCAAATTTTCAAGTGTTGTAATAACAGAATCATCATCCAAAATCTTTCCTTTAGCTTCGTTCAATGCACCCAATAAGGATTTTTCTAAGTGTCTTAAACGAACTTGGAATTCTCCTTGTAGTTTTAGTAAATCACTTCGTTTTTGATCAATATCTGGACGTTCGGCTGCAAATAAGATCAATATATTATTATATAGATTTAATTTAATTGAAAACGAATAAAATAACAATTGAATTTACCTTTCAATACTTGGTTCAAACATTGACTCTGGAGTGATGCTCGAGTTACAGTAAAGTTAACAAAAGTGACACGCGAACAAACATCAGGTGGGAATTCGACTGTTTAATTTTTATGAGATTAAAAATTATCTACTATAACTGTTTTAATAAGTATAAAGTTTAAAAATGTCTTACCTGTTGGATCACGTGTTGATAAAAATATAACAAATGATGGTGACAAATCAATATCCTGCTCTCCTAAACTGATTAAAACTCGTCCTCCAGTTCGCCTTACTTCTCGGTTTAATACTGGATTCAAGATTGGATCATAATTTTCAACATCTTGAACTAAAATTAAAATAAATTAAAAATTGAATTATTCTCTAATGTTTCCAAATCTAATACAAGTTCAATCAACGTTTATTATAATATTTAATTAGGTATTTTACCTAAAAGTGGATTTCCGAATCTCAAAGCACTTTCTAAATTCTTTCTAAATGAATCATCTAAGAATGATGTTTTGGTTAATTTCTTTTGCTCAAATTCCTTCGATAAGAATTCAATGGCTGTAAAAAGTTAATAAGAAAATAAATATCAATTTCTTTTCATTTAAGATTAGGATTAGGATGTTATAATTTTCTAAAATATTTACCTTGTCCACTCGGATCAATGATTAGAGGATAACGATTATAACGTTTGAGCATAATAGCATTTTCTGTGCATAAATCATCATCAGGTAGCGAATTTCCTTTCCAGCCTAACCTTTCATCTGGATGACTAAGATATTCAGTCAAAGCCAAATCTTGTCGGTAATTAACACGAGCTATAAAAATGAATTTTAAAGAATTACACACTTGTAAATAAATCTAATTTTATTTTAAGAAGAGTGCCATTAGAAAAAGACTAGAAATTATCTTACCTTTAGAAAGATGATCACACCATGAACTAAAAAGTGTTTGACGATAATGTTGACTATGAATAAAAACAAACAGTTAAATCATTAATGCAATGAATTACATATTATTATTTATTATCTATAAATTATTAAAATACGTACTCAAAGTATCCTGAATAACTGAGAAATCCAGCTGATAGCAATACATCCCCAGTAATAGTTGACATTTGATTTTTAAATGCCTCGCTCGATTGTTCCCTGGATAAAAAAAAGTATTAGCGACAATTTACTGATATCAATAATATAAGATAAAATAAAAATCCTCAATTTACCATCTAGCTCTTTCCATCCCAAGACTTTTCAAAAGTGCCATACTTCTTTCAACTTTGCCCTGGACACTTTCTAAATCTGTTTTAATTGCTTGAGCTAAAAATATACAAAAATTAAAAATTAACATAAATCCATCAAAAATCTGATATTTTAGAAGAAAGAATTATAAAAATTAACAAACCTTGTGCAATTAATAATGCATATTCTTCTTTATATGACATAATTTGTTTTTCCAGTCGTTCAATATCTTTTGTTACTTGATTTCCTTCAGACAAATTTTTTTCCGCTGCATTTTTTAAACTCTTTAACTCTTCTCTTAAAGGCTCGACACGTTTTAACATATCTAAAGAAGACATAGAATAGGTAGTAATAAAATTAGTAATTAAGAATTCTTATTCTCGTACTTCAAATATTTCTTAACTTACCAGCATAATTAAATTGAGCAGTAGCCCATTTAACTGTAAAGAACAAACCAAGAAAATGCATAAAATACAAAATATAATCATTAAAGAAAAATATAATTTCTTACCTAGTGGACCACAAGCAACACTTGCTCGATTAACTCTCTCGAAATTATATTCTGGATTTGATAAAAATTTCGATTGCATTTTCTCCCTCATATCATCATTAATGTATTCAGTTTGGTAGTTAACAATTGTTGCAATGAAATTATCACGATTAAGAATATTACGAATAGTTTTCCAATCAGTCGTACTTTCACCAAGTAATAAGCAAATTGATTCTAACGCTAATTTGACAGCTAAATAAAAAAAATTAAATTGTAACCTAATAAGAATAAATAATATTCATATATTTCTTACCTGGTGGAGGATTTGCCATCGATCGTACTTCTACTAACTGATTCTTCTTAATTCCTTGTACAGCTTGCTCTGCTTCTCTTACTGCCGGCTCAACTTGCTCCAACTCTTTAGTTACACTTTCTTGCTTTTTGGCAATCTCTTTTTCTTGCATTTCTAAATTACTTTGAATCGATTGGTTTTGAACTTTCCTTTGTTCAGCTTCTTGTTGTCTTCCAATCATCTCCTTTAATTTGTTATTAGCAAGTTCATTCTTTTGATTTAATTCCTTTGATTTTTGTTCTAATGATTTTTTCATTTCAGCAACTTGTTCAACTATAAAAAACAAATGTTATAAAATATATATATAAATATAAATATATTTATAGAATAGATAATACAATGACAATTATAAAGCAAAATATTATTACAAACCTGTTTCAGCTATCTTATTTAAACCAATATTCAAATGTAATTGCTGTTCTTCTAAATCGGAACATTTTTCGTTATATAATTTAACGAAATGGTTAATAAAATCTAAGAAATGTCTCGGTGTAATAGCCTAAAATACAGAATAGAAATAAATTGTATAATCAGCTTGATTAGGTATTTTTTTAATTTTTATTACCATTGTCCGACCGCCTCGTTTTGTTAAACGTAAATTAGCTTTATGTAATGTTAAATGACTAAAAATTAAACAAAAAATACCGATTAATCTTTTGTAAGCAGATATAATTCTTTTAAATTACTAACACAAAGACAAATGCATTAATAATAGCATCTCGATGATTCATTGTTGATACTTCTAGTTCATCAAAGGCTATTGGGAAATCCATTGGCTATTTAAATTAAAAATAAAGTTAAAATCATTTTGTAAATGTAAATATTGTAAACACATAATTTCTATAATTATACTCACCATTTGCCAGTCGCTATTCTCCAAATCAACTTTCATTGTTAATTCTTTGGCTACCTGGAAAAGTCCACTATTTGGCTAAAAATTGAAATAAGCTTTAATTAAAATTCTAAAACTCTTATTAAAAAATCAATCTTACCCAATCGCCAAACCAGTCAAGAACTAAAAAAATAAGAAAAATAAATAAAATTAACCTGAAGTTCATAATATTAAGTCTCGTTATATTATTGACTATTCTTCTTACCACAACGATTAAATAATGCTGGAGATGTTGCTGCTCGATCTTTAAGTCCTTGCTCAGATGGATTCACTATTTAATTTGTAAAAATAAATTTTTATTAGAAAAAACTAATGGTAAATGGTTTAATAAATACAAAGTACAACTTACTTGTAAATACAACATGAAGATTTCTCATAACTTGACTTGCAAACCATTTGTAAAGCTCCTCGGCTAAGAAAATAGTCGTAGTTAAAATTTATTCATTATCCTACCGATTTAAAAATAATTAACTAACCTGTGTCTAGCATTAAACCATCCCTTGCGGCACCTTCTTTACATTGTGTCATTAATGTTGTATATTCATCTCCTTCGAATAGTCCTAATTATTAAAAATACATAAGTTAAAATGGATCTTGATTTTTAAATTTTAAGCTGAGATACTTACCAGGAACTTCACCATTAGCTAACAATGTGTTCATACGCTCCAAAAATGAACTTTCCAAAACATTTGACTCATCTAATGATTGATAAAATATAGATAGTAAGTATCAAATTGCAAAATAGACAAGAATTTTTAAATATTAACTTACCCAATATAAAGCAAATCTTTTCTCCTTTACACCCAGATCTTCTCAGAACAGATCTGTGAAAATATAACAGTAACATGTACTATGTACTCAAGATAATTAAAATTTTATGAATAAGCTTACCTCAGATCTTCATCAAAATCAGCTGCTGTATATTTATTATGCACTTTAATTTGAAACACATGAAGACCATTAATCCATGCAACAAATCTCGATAATGTAGTTTTTCCACTTCCTAAAATATCAATCGATTATTAATATTAAAACTAGGGGTAGGGGCTGGTTCTTACCAGGCTGGCTAGTATTGGTAAGTACCGGTAAGAACCGGCTGGCAAGTATTCGTGGTGGCAAGTATTGAAAGTGGCAAGTATTATTTAACTTTAAAATCAAAATTTTGATAAAAATTTCTGCTCAATTTCGAGATTTTTTAATCGATTTTCAATAAAATCACATTTTTGGCATTTTAAAAATTTCAAGATATTGAGGT
>JAQIXA010000148.1:0-59629 GCA_034699045.1 Nanhermannia cf. coronata Gr-Ori-00579 | reverse complement strand
TGTTTCCTAATTAAAATTATAATTATAATTTCGAATTAAAAGAATTTATAATAAGTTTAATATCTAATAATTAGATTATTTTTTAAATTACCTAGTCAAATCCAAATCAAAAATTGTTGTTTTAAATTTTATTATGTATTTGAAAATTAGGATTTTCTCCATATCCTAATTTTTCGAAATCTTTAAGAAATGTGAAAGTATAATGAGATCAATTTCTATTTTTTAATTTTTATAATTTCGTTCACTTTTTTGTGAGTTAACTGCTCATAAGCAGTTAACCATAATTGGGCAAGCAAAGCTTTTTAACAATTAAATTATGAATTTCCTTCATCGATTTCACCAAAAAGGCCATTTAAATTTTGATTTTTGAACAAAAAAATCTTAAGAGTCCACATCACCTCAATGACCACTAAATATTTTTGTCGAAATGTTACAACTAGACGACAATATTAAGGATCCTTGATGCCGTGTTTGGTTAAAATCAGATCAGATCAGTCCAATTGTTTTCGAGTATTCTTCTGGACAACAGACAGACAAACATTCTTCAAAGTTCAAATTGCAAGTTGAATAGAAAGTTTTCTCTTCGTTCGTGCAATAAGGTTTTTTTTTAAAGAAATTCTTGTAAAGGATTTTTATTTTAGAAATAATATTTAGGTGTATTTTCTATGAAATCAAATAAGTCCAAGTTCAAGTAGGGTACCCTACATACTATACGAGATTGCTTGAGGGATAGCTAAGAGAAAAAGAAATGGAATATACCCTTAATGTCCCAAGCTAAAATGCTCCAAATTTATTTTTCTAAATTAACTAAAGGTCACTCCTTCACCCCAAAATCGGTTATTTTTAAAGCAAACCTAACCTAACCTAATCTACTGCACTAATCTAATGTCCCCCAATGTTGTTCTAGTAAACGTAAGGGTCATTTTGGATGTATAATACGAGTACAGTTAGCAATTCACTTTTACTCCACAAACCTAACCTATACTGTATAACCTAACTTATAATAATCAAAAATGTGGTCCCAGGATACTAGGATGTACTTTATACATACTTACATAATGGTCAGAGTAAAATATTTGATCGAAGGTCTCTTCGCGACCTAAGGGGTTGTTGTTTATTTGAAATTGGTTGTTTACTTTTATCAAACTCTGAATCTGAATTTTACTTGCTATAAAACCGCAATAATTTTTTTTGAATATTTTTCAAGTTTTTTGTAACTCTAATTTTTAGTTAATTTAGAGAAAAAAATTTGGGACATTTTGGTCGTGGGAGATTATGGGTTTGGGACATTTTGGCTTGGGACACTTTGGACGGACATGATTACAGGTACATCTACATACTAGGTAATTCAAGAGAAAAAAAATGAGATTGATATATTATACTTTTATGTAGGAATAGGTTGAGACATACATAGCCGCCTTTTTACCGCCGTTGGTGGGTTTATTTTTTTTGTAGATTTTCCACAGGTATAAAATATTATTATTAAGTTTCAAAAAACTCTATAATACAAGTATCAGTAGTTGTATTCGAGAAACGAAAATCTACTTGAAATATTTGATTTAGATTTTTATAGGTCCAAGTCCAAGTACCTATGTATGTAGATATTCATAAATAGAAGAATTTTGTTCAAAGCCAATCTGTTGTTGTAGCTTGTTCTTTTTTTGATGTTGAAAAAAACACATCCCTGCTGTTGGTCCTTATTATATTATAGTCTTAAGCTCATTTAAACTTAAAGATTATTATTATTATATCTTTCTCGACTGGGGTTGTAATGTTTTGTGAGGGTAGAACTGTAGAACGTGTGTAGGACAAGACCACCCCAGTTATTTCTCTTAAAAAATGTAAAATCTCAAGATATTTCTGAAAAATAAACACAAATCTTCAGCATTTATTGGCTGTAGCCTAATCATATTGGTACTACACTAACATGTTCATGTACAAGTAGTTACAATTTACAACAACAAGGACTTATAGTCCCATTGATCTGTTGTCACTTTTTCCAACTTTTATGACCCTTAAACTAAATACTTTTATAGGCTTTTATGACCAAATCTTTTACCATTATTACCAGCAGTACAATCATGATTAGTTGTACTTCTGCTCCCCATTACTATTGGTTGTTAACAAATTAACTCAAAACTCAAATCACTTATCTAGTTGAGGAAAAATCTTTCTTTTTTTTTCAAAAAAGCTAAAAGTGGTTCAAAATTGATTTTTTTCAATAACCCAAAAGGTCAGCAGGTGATTAGCTCGAGCCATTGTGTTTTAATTTTGGAGTTATTTCCTCTTTTGTTGGCTTACAAAAGGGTATAAATTAGTGTTTTGAGTTTTGACAGCCAGCCACTCATTCATTAATCAACAAGATCAAGGAAAGCAAAGAATCAAGATCGACTGTCTGTCAACACCCACTTGAAATTATTTATTTTATTATACCTACTATATGTAGTAAATTCAAGATACTCATATTCATAGTGTATAATAGATATAAGCATAAAGGAAATTACTTGATCTGCTGAATTTTTTGTTCTATTTGTAATAAATCAAGAATGTGGTCAAAGGACATGTCCAAAGGCTTATGGGAGCTATGATTTCGTTGGAATTTTCTAATTTTTGGATATGATCTCAAAGAGTAGATCCTTTTACCCATCAGAATCAGAACATAGTCAAAAATAGACTTATAAATGAAAATTTTGAGATTTTTTTAAAAAATCTTTCGTCATATTTTCGGTCATCTTAAGAGACAGAAGAAAATAATCACCGCCACTGAAACACCCAATGAATATTTTATAAATTGGCTATGTTACAAATGTAAAATATTCAACAATTTAGTGCATTTTCATAATGCATTTTTAGAAAGTTACTTTATAATAAAATTTCGCTCTCGGTAAGAACATCATAACATATTCGATACTTTAAATTTTGGAATTTTGGAATTTTAAAAAAATCTAAAAACCCTAAAATTGCATGCTGATTTCAGTGGCGGTGATCATTTTCTTCTTAAAATGTCCGAGAATATAAAAAAAAAAAATTTTTTTAATCTTTAACTTTTCATCTATAAGTCTATTTTTGAATATGTACTGATGGGTTTAAAAAATTGGGGCTTTGAGGTAAAAGGAACTAAGGTACACTTCGATACAACATATTCCAAAAATTAGAAAAATCTAACAAAGTCATAGCTCCCATAAGCCTTGTAACAGGTTCTTTAATAACCTGACTTTTATTGTATCGAATCAGCCGAGTGGTATTTTGTATTTATGCTGAACTCTGAACTAGTATAATAAAAATATTTGCAAGGAATTCGGGTATTACAAAACCAGATCGGATTTTCGGATCGACCTTTTATTTAGGTAGATATATAGTGCCTACTTATTGTCCCTGGGTCTTTGTCATGATAATTCGACCAGTGTCGAACAAAAGTTAAAATCTACGATCCAGCATCACTTTACAAATGCATTTTTCTTCACCCTCTTCACCCATCTTTATGCTTTCGATCTGTATTTTTATGAATTATTTCTTTTTATATTGCTTACCAAGCATTTCAAACACATTTATTACAATCACAAATTTATCCATTCGAACTAACTAGGTACTTGTGCACTTATCCTTATAAAAGAAATGAAATGTTTTTTTTTTACATAATTAGTTAATGACACAAAAAGATCTTCATATTTGTACCTATTTTGAAAATAAGTACTTTTTACTAAAGATAAGCAAAATACAGTTGTGATATACTATGTATTCAAAAAAGTTTAAATTTTTCAGTTTGAAATTATATTTGCCTTTTCTCAAAAAAGGGTAGCTAAGTCAAAATACAATATACTTTTTAATGACATTGAATTGAAAATAGATATTGTACTATCAGTGTATTTTTCAAGATAGAGGTGGAGTAAACCATTTTAATTTTAACGAGAATTTGATTAGATAAATTTTTATTAAATTATTCATGAATGAATAAAATAGCAAGCAAGCAATAAAAACAAATTAGATATATCTGTATGTATGGCTTACCAATTCTGAAATATGGGATTTCATGGTGGCTGATTATGATTATGTGTTGGAAATATTTGTAAATCTCGAAATCATACATTATACCAGTAATAGTACACCTAGTAGTACTACTCGTAGTTATGATAAGTTTATAGCCCTAATATTTAAGGGAGATGGGGACCGGAAGTTGGAGATTGATGGTGGACACGCGTCCGTTGAGTGCTCTGGCTGTGGTCCACTGTCATCGACTCCGACTACAAGCACGTGTCAGTAATTAGTCCAGGACCATTATGACGAAATCATGGCCAATTCAGATCTACAATTTCATTTTTTTCATCCCCTCAAACTTTTTTGGAATCAAGTCAAGATGATAAGCAAAAGTTGATATTGAAATTAGTTCAATCTTATCTTATATATACTGTAGTACCTGTTTAAGATATTTTGTAGATTTTAAAATGAACTAATTCTAATAATATCTGCAAATGTGGGTATTTTGATCTTTTAATTAAAATCAATGGAACTGGAATATTGTTATACTAACTTTGGCTGATATGCCTACTATTACTATTTACTAAATGTTCCTATACTTTTATTAAGAACGAGCTTTTTTTAGAAAAGCATGCCTAAAGCCTTTATATACCTTACTTACATAGGTACCAATTATTAAAACTTATTTTAAAAAAATAATATAAAACTCGACGTTGATAATCGAAATCAATACAAAAAAAGACTTTTATTATTTGACATTATCGATAAAAATGAAGTGATAAATTTTTTCGCTTCTCATTACTATATTTCGAGTTGTCAGTAGTACTACTACGAGTATAATATTTACCCTACTTATTTTTACTACAATCTGCAATCCCAAATTCTACATTCAAGAAAAAAAAGTCGCTGATGCTTAAAATTATAAGGAGTAGATAGAAATTGATTTACTTTTTGGTGAATGAATTGAAAATAATAAAATATATTATATATTTAGGTACATACTAGTAGTAGACTGCAAGGAATCAAATTTATTACATCATAGCTCCGCGCTCGTATATAAAGTAAGTACCTACATGCTATAAACTGTAGTACTATTATGAAGTCATAGTCATAAATCGAGTGGGTATGCAGTAGATCAGCGAATTCTCTAAAGAAGATCCCCACACGCTCACAAATTTCGATATCTCGTCCAAAATTGAATATCAATGTTCATTTACCTACTGACTGATGCTACTCGTAGTAACTAGTAGTACTTAGGATTAGTAGTTGTAGTAATATTAATAGTAGTAGAGTAGTAGTTTCATGCTGGTTTCACAAATGATAATAACAGTAATGGGATAATGTATATGAGCAATTTATTCAGCAAAATTTTGTGGACCGGAAGTGTCTTGATGGTTACGGAAAGATCGCATATCCCCGACTCACTTTTCACTTTTCCGTACTATTATTCGCGCTTCTACTCACTTGTACATAAATTTCACTCTTTTGTACATTTGACCCTACTACCATATTATACCATTACAATTACAATACAGCATAGGATCATATACATAGTATATAGGATCGTACAGCTACCCATTTCATTCAGGATTCACATGGAATAGAATAAAAATTGAAATCTCAGAACCAAAACCAAAAGTCACTCAGCCAACTCAAACTCAACTAATGGATCCGAAATACCCGGCATCATGGGGTGCACAAATTTCATTCGGATATTTTTCAGCCACCGAATCATCCTCTATCCTACTACTCTGTACAGACTCTGTACATTGATAAAATACTTTGAAATTTTATTTCAACAAAGTGTTTTTTTTCATTTGAAAATGTAAAATGACTCAATAATAAACAATACAAGTCATTTTTTACGAATACTCGTACAGTAAGTAGTAAGTACTGGTACTTATAATAGGCATTTACTATTTAAGTACGATCCTACACTACCTATACCGTAGTGTAAGTATGTAGTACGAGATAGTGCATATGCTTAGCATTAATAATTATTTTTTATCAATATATTAATGTCAATGATCCACTACTTACAAAGCTATGTAGTTATACAGTAGCTACATTAAAGTAGCACAGTAACCTATGTATTGTTTGCTTATTGTATTTAATTTTTTCCAAATAATAAGCTAATCCTAAGTATAAGTTGTACTGTTACTGATATCTTTGATTTAAAAGTATTTACTACTGATATTACATACTAATAATTCAAGTAAGAACACTTTCAATAATTTAATGTGTGTGCTTATACATAGGTATATATGAATGTTGTAGAGGCTTGTCTCATAATATGGGGGCGGAAGCTCAATCACTCCAGCTAAACTTAAAAGACAATAATGGGCAATTTTATTTTACTTCTATCTTTAGTTTACCTATAGTTATGCACATACAATAGTACTACATTATGAATATATCTATCTATTATCAGATCAGTAGTATAACTAGGTAGAATTTTTAGATAGTCAATTGAATTCGATTGGATTCAAATCTAAAAGTCTTCTTTGTACTTATGTACATACATGGAAATAATATATTGCATCCATTGCATTGCATATCTTTTATTTATTGATATTTGTTGTCTATTTCTGTTGATGTTGATGCTCGAGAGGAGAAATAAACCCGAAAGCAAAAGCAAATTTTCGGCCGCTCTCAACAACTAAACAACTAAACTGATCGTGAATGTATCGATTTCCCTTAGCCGCCTTATGGCCTGATATTCGGTGGATATTTGAAATCTCATCGTAAATTGTAGTGTAGTAGATAGGTACCTAGTACTTGTATAGATAACTAGTATTGTAATTGTGAATTGTGTGTATGTTTGTGTGGGTTTGGACTTTTTGAGTGGATTGCTGATATTTGGATAGATATTGTAGATAGAGAAAAGGCCCCTTTGTTTACTATTCAATTCGTTACGGGGTTCATTCGAGTGCGAGAGGAAAAAAGCGGACGGACGGACGGTCCAAGGGTTCTCAAATATCCATTGGGTCACTCACTAATTGAATATCCTCTCATCCTCAGAACACAGAGATACAACACAACCTTATAACTTATTTTATTATAGCTTAAATCAAAGGCTCATCCTCAGTACAGTGTCATTCAGAAATACTTTATGAGAGCAAATAACTATGTAGGTATATCCAAAATATTCTGAAATACTAGCAATAGTAGGTAGATATTTATGTTATTGCAATACTTTGTTACATTTGACGATTAGGTTTTTGAATTTTGATTTGATTTTCCCTTATGGTTAATTAAACGACCTTTCGATGAATAAAATGGTTAAAATTTGATTAACTCATAGATTCAAACTTTCTCCTCATACTTGATTGACTGCAGACATTTAATTGAAACACCGTGTACAAGTAGAACTTTTATTATTTTATAGGTATAAAATGGCAATTATGATATGTACTCGTACTATATCTCTTTCTCTCTCTCTCTCTTTCTCTGCAATCAACTAAGCTTCAAATTTATAATTTAATCCTCTATTAGAAATTAGAGATAACTTAAGTGGGGAATTGAGTAAATTTTGAACTCCCATAAGATTCTGAAAGGAATTCTCAAATATATTAAGTCAAAGGTTATAAAAGTCAATCATATAATGATAATAACGTTAAAATTTTTCTGCTTTCATTAAGGCCTAAATTAAATTGTTTAAATCAATAATACACTAGTATTTGCAATAAAATGTATATGTTCAAAATTCAAAATTCAAAGAATCGTATAGTTGTGTAAGATTTTATTTTATTTTAAAAATTTGAAGTGATCATTCTACCGGATTGCGGCACCTTTAATTTACCCTTTAATATTATGAAGAACAAACTGAAACTAGAGATTCAAATGGGCTATAAAGTTATGAAATGAAGAAGCAGCTTATATATTTACTTGATTATGTAAACTGATAAAATATTATATAGTACATTGTTATATAAGATACTAATAGTAAGTCAGGTATTGTAATTATATACTTGTCTAATGAAACTAATGTGATCAGGTTTATCTCTCGAGGAAATATCAGGTTTATCATTAATGCTGCTGCTGGTCAAACCGCAACTTTTGCACAGATTCGAGTTTCTTGTTATTTTGAACTTATTTTGCATAATAATAGTAAGTTCCATACTACAGAATAGTAACTAGATATAATACCAAGTATCTACCTTACTAGTTTATTAATAATGATGTTGCGATGTACAACTTTGTGTGACTTTTAAATTTTCTCAAACTAAAGGTGAAAAAAGTGTTGTGAATTTTGCATATTACTAATACGCGGATATACTTATTGTACAACTGCTAGTAATTTTATTATTGTAATACATATAGTAATTTAGTATTTTATATAGATAGATAATATTTGGTAGATAAGGCCAAGTGGTGAAACAAAGTTTTTCAAGCTTATTAACGACCAGATTAAAATTCATAGCTCTCGCCAAAAAAAGAAAAATTACATTTCAAATTCGAATAAATATTTTTTATTGTCGGGTATAAATTTAATTGTTTGCAAAGTACAATTATACAATTATACTAGTCTTTTACTTCTATAATTTTATTTGAGATTCTTCAAGTAAAATATCTAATACTTAAATTACACGATGTAATTGGCCATTTTCAAGTGTGTAGTTTGAAGCGAGAACAAACCGGCTTCACTCATAATCTCACTAACTATATTACATATTATTAAATACAAATAATAAAGCAGGAAACTTCACATCAAATCAAACCTCATAAGTACATTCATACTTATACCAATCATATACATGGTGAGGGTTTATTTGGCTTTTTGTTCAAGAGAAGAAATGGAAAAAAGGAAGTTCTAAATTATCTCAGGAGGACTGCGAAATTTCAGTCATTTTTTTGGATCAAATAAAACGCTCGACAAATTACATACACACCACATCACGGCAGTTATAAACATAAAATAATCCCGAGTCTAAAATATCATCGTAAATGTTGATAAGGCTCCTATTACTAGCAATAAGTAGTTAATGATTAGTACTACAAAATACTACTAAGGATAAATAGGGTACTAACAACTAACTATAAAGGCGTTTACAAAAGCTCGATTTTTGTGGTAGATATGTCAAACTAGAGCTTATCTTTAAAAAAACTTATTATATTTTATACTTAAGTACCTATGTACATTTTAGATTTGAAATCATGCAATCTCGTGTGAGGTGTATTTTGAGTAAATATTTTGGTAAATTACACCTGTATTACATACTATACAGTAAGTACTCTACTTATATTATACTTATATAGTGTGGGGTATTTGTATTTGTAGGTCTTTAAAAAAAGTTCGCATGAAGGATACAGTTGGAAGGAAACCCTTTAAATAAGATTGAGAATTATTATTAGAACTAACCACATATTAAATAATATGTTTAAAATACGCCCACAAAATTAACAAGACGTCTGGAAAAACGTTGAAAATTAATATCAATTGGTAGTAAGTAGGTAATGTAGAAAGCAGATGGTTTTTGTCAATGATGACAAACCATTGACAACTTGAAAACCGTAAGTGAAATGGAAATTGCAGGGTCCATTTTTATTTCAAAATGGTAAAAGTAATATGTCGTAATATTAGTAATATGCCTATTATATTAATTACAGAAAAAAGAGTAGGTACATATCATATAACCTATAGCTATGTATAGGTGCCTATTAAACATACCATATATACTAGAATAATACCAATCGTGTAATACATGCATGTGTATTATACTGATGTTAACTAAAGAAAGTATCTAACAACAAATTGATTAGATTTTCGATTTCCAATATTTATTTTATAAAATTCGAGATGTCCTTTATGAGCAATTTTTCGCTATTATTTCTATAATATATAAACTAAAGCTAATTATATTTCTAACTCTCCTTATTATGAGTACTCTTTGGTAAGAATATTAGTATTGCAGTAGCTAATTTAGATTTCAGAAATCCCAATGAGTAAATGTAGTGGCAAAGAATGAGTTTTCAACATTTTCCCAGCGCTTTTTTAATTTTTTTTTGCCAATTTTATATACTTGGAGACATTTCTTGGAGAAATATTTTCCATAGACAAGTACCATACCATATAATGTAGATACATAATTAGAACCTGAATGTATGTACAAGTTGAAGTAGTATTAGGCGGTTGGCTGTCTTTGGGTGGTTATTATATGGTTAGAGGAATGATGGGAAGGACGTGAGAAGTTTTATAGTAGATGGTTTGAAGCTGGGTGTGTCCATTATTATTTTGGAAAATCAACACCTATAATCATCTGGTCTTGAATTAAGCACTGTAATCAACGAGATTTTATGCTCATCCATATGGTCTGTTGTGTTCTTCATTCCTTCCACTTCAGACTTGAGTCATAATCGCCTAATCCTATATGAACGGGAAGAGCACATTAAAATATTTATTATTTCATTTCATTTCATTGCACAACAAGATGTAGCAAATATTTATGTACGTACCTACATTACTACTACTATACTAGATACATTACCACATACAAGTAAGTAAGTGCTTGTGGGGGTATATTTCTATATTTTTTTGAAAATAGGTAAGGTAAGGTATAAAGGTAAGCATAAGAAGAGAGTTCTCAGACCACCGTGATGTGATGGCTCTAGGAGCAAAATATCCACTCGAGGAGGAGTCCAGAGACAGCTAAATACCCTGGGCATATATTATCTCTATTTTTTAACTACCCTACACTACTTACACACACAGTTTACATAACCAACTTGTTCTGACTTCGACTGGTAGTAAAGTAAGTAAGTAGTAGGTATAAGTAGACAAACAAACAAAAACCAGGTAAGTAATAATAATAATAATAACAATAAGTTGAGTACAGTTCCCCCAATGACTTTATAAAATTAGAACTTTATTACAATAATGGACATCATACCCTAAGTATAATACTAGGTAAGCCAAGGATTGTACCTACCTATATACATACTGATAAATCTTAATATTTTAACTTCATATCGATGAAATTGCAGTTTAGTAAGTAAACTTCTGTAAGTAAAATATTTTCGTAAAATCACGAAAACTCAAATGAGGAATGGCAATTTTTTAAATATCTTATACCTACATATTTAATTAAATTGAATTATATAAAATGATATTTCTTAAAAAATATTCTGGACATTGTTATTTCTAAATTTTTGATATTGGCTTTTCATTATTAAACTTTTACAAAATGCAACTGATTTTTTGAAGAAATATCGCTTTTCTGTTTATCGCCACTAATTGAAAGTGTAGGTAATACAAAAAAAACAAAATTCGTGAAGTTATTTTTGTCAAAAAATGATTTATCTAAAAAAAAATATTTAAAATTTTTGCATTTTTTTCAACCAATTTTAAAATATCTCAAAATTTATCAAAAATTATCAAATTTTTACTATAATCAAAGTTCATCTAATTTCAGATACTATTTGCCCTTTGTCAATAAACATAATACTTTTTGAGTTATTCTCAATATGAACACGCACTGGGTATATGGTTCTGAACCACCATGTATATTATTTCATTTCCAGTTCATTACAGTAATCATAGCAAATCAATTAAAATTATGGTTGGAATAATCGATGACAAATTTTCCGATCGAGTCAAATTTTCTGAAGGGGTACCTAAATGCAAACAAAAAAACTTTCTTATACGGACTACTTTTTACTACCACCATACCAATTACAAATGCAAGCAAGAAGCCCCTTTAAAATTAATATTAGCATATACATAAACGGTAATAATATAAAATTCTTTGTAATAATGCTGAACAAGTCTCACATTAAGTCAAGTAACCTACCTATATTTACTACTTCTAATGATAGGTATAGGATGTAAAGTTGATATTTTTTTCTTATATCTGTATTATTGAAGACAAGTTAAAAAGAATTGAAAAATGAAATTTTTTAAGAAAGCCGCCGATGTCATCCTGAGAGATGTGATCGAGTTATGCATTATAGTATCTTCCAGTAATCTGCATTCCAGGCTATCCTTTAGAACCACAGCCTGGAGACTTTGAGTAGTTGAGGAATTTTTTTCTTTGTCAGAAACATATACATACCTACCTATAGATAGCATATCTGAAACGATACAATAAAGATACGGTACGTATTCGTAGTATCTTATATTTAGTACTTATTCTACAGTAAAATCTTTATATAAAGCTACCAAAGGGGAGAAATTTTTTTTTTACCTTCTTATAAGTTATAAAATACGAGTAGTTTAATAAGTTATAAAAGAAATTACCTGCATGAAGAATTTAATAGCTTTATGGAAAATGGAGAAAAATGGAAATACTTATAGCGTTAGTCTGAAGTTGAGTAATAATATTAAGAAGGACGTTATAGCGATAATTTACTGTAAAAGTAAAGATACTACTTATATACATCTAGCTCTCTAGTTACGACTATACTTTAATTAAAATAGAGTAAATTGTGGTATCATTTTGAAAAATATAAGGTACTCAGAAATTTGAAATGAAAGTACATTATACCCGAGTTACCTGCCAAAGCCTAAATAAAATTTAATAAAAATATTTAGGTACTACAAAATAAATTGAAGTAGGTAGGTAGTTGGTACCTATATATAAAGCATGCATGTTTATATATGTCTTAAAATTAATCAAGTCGACAATTTCTTTTAGTTCAGTTTTTCAGGGTTTACGAATCTTTCAAGCTAGTTTTACAGTTCCAATAAGATTATGAAATTTAATATTTTTTTGTTTCAATAAGATTTTGAATTTATGTAAATAAAACCGAAAAAGTTTACATTTTGATTTCTCATTTAAATTCATTATTTATTTATGTGGCCTTCTGACAAACTAAACTTCAAACAAAATATATGCTTCTTAAATGAAATTTAAGAGCATAATACGTAGTTGATAGAGAAAGTTAATACACACTTCAAGTCAATTTTAAACAATCCTACCTTAAAAATAAAATACTTGACTGTAAAATTTCATTAGGCCCTACTTGAAATTGATAAAAATGTTGAAAATCCAATTAGTTTTATTGGAATATGATGTTTGCTGTATTTATCATTTATCCAGCACAACCTCTTAAAAAATATCTCTTTGACAAGATCTACCTATTTTGATTTATTTCATTTATATTTGAAGAAAAAAGAAATTTTAGGAAAAAATTAAAAATTCAGATCATATTTCGATACATATTTCAATGGCTTTAGTAATCGCAATGGCAGCTGAAAGTTTGATGGTTATTAGTATTAGGTATTAGTAGTATAATAAGTAGAAGTAGTTTGTATGATAGTACCTATCATATTTTAATTTTCATATTTCAATTCTAAATATTTTTTTTATTCTACCCCTTATATTTTTGTAGAATGAATAACTTCCATTCCAATCTACTGCTGCTAGACCAGTTATAGTACCCTACCTTATAATATTATCGGGAGAGATAATTTATATTTTACGGAGATTTATCCAAGGCAAAAATTACCACAAAATAGGTATCTATCTATTAAAAATATAGTCCTTTAATAAGATCTTAAATAACTTGTACTGTATCTTACATAAAAAGTATCTTTAAATATTTAAGTGAATCATAATCATAATGTTTAAAATTATAATGATCTCAAATCAAAAGTTCTAAATTTTTATATTCTCTATAAAGTTTCCCATTGATACACAATCGCTTACCAATTATATATCTTTAGCATTATCAAGAAATTTCGAAATTTTTTAATCTTTTGATTTTGATTTTGATAATTTGTATTTGTACATTTTGTCTATGTAAGCAAAATTAGGGGAGCTTTGAAAATTAGGGATTGTAAAAAGCCCGTTTTCTTCAAGTCCTATATGCCTTTTATATACATACTTGCATACACATACAGAGTATGATAATATGGAAAAGTAGTAGTCAGAGTTGGAGGATAAAGTATTGAGTTTTCGCATCTGTGTAAAAGGCATCTCATTCTATCTAATAGTAGTAGATGAGAAGTGAGTGTATTGGAGATTATATAATTCTGATTCAGATGATGATATTTGTTCGGGTATATATATTGTGCCTGGGTCAGACACTATACGTGAGAGAAGTGTAGGCTGCAAAGGCGCCGGAAGAGAGGAGATTTCGAGCATAAATCTTCTCCCTTGGCCAAAAAAAACGAAAAAAATTCCAATTGGTTGAGCCAGTTGGGACACACATTGTGGGCCGGACTAACCACAATCCCACACTACCCTTCAAAACCACACTGTTTACAACAAAACCCAAAATGTGGCTCTCTCAACTTCATTCTAGAATTTTGCATAACTTTTCATTCAACTTATAACTTAACTTTGAATCTCCGATTCAATCCCAAATGAATTTTTTTTACTACATAGACAGTTGAAATCTTCCTTTGCTTGGCTCGAACCCAAAGAAATCTTGTACTCCAATACAGTATACAGTAAGTGTAGAGTCACTATTTTACTTGTATACCTAATACTTATTACATAGTCCTGAAAAAGTTGTTTCATCTCGCAGAGATTTGAATAAATTATGAACAACTTAAACTTAAGTAGCAAGGAGTAGAAGTAATCTACTGGTATTAGTTGAATTAAAAATGTAAATTAACAGTACATATCAGAGAGTAGATGAGTGACACTTTTATTTTCTTTTTGATAACCTAATTATGATGTTCATTAGTAGTATTAAGTAGAGATATTCATTAGGTAATCAACGCATTGATGAGTTATTTATGACCAAGGGTAATAATATAACTACTTATTACTATGTATACCTTTACTAGTCACTAGTACATAGTATGGTAAGTAGGTATATAGTAGTAGTAGTATAGGTATGCATGTACATACAAATAGTTAGGTTTATTTATATTAGGTACTGATAAGTACCTAACTATCTACATAGTATTCAGCTCTTTTTGAATTTTTAGTAAAATATCTTAAAAACGTGGATCATGTATGTAAGATAATATTACAAATTATAAACAAAAGATACCTAAATCTAAATACTGATAAGTAGCAAAGTGTAGGTAGGGAGATATTCCAAGAAATAAATACCTAGCTAGATATATGTAATTCATTTTCATTGCTCAGATTTTGTTAATAAAATATTCTATTTTTTAACTAAAATGTTACATATCAAGTAGAATTCAAGATATTGATTTAAACATTATAGGTAATGGAAATGATTTTTTTAATGGCAAATTTGATTTGGTTGCAAAAATTTATTTTTTCTGGATTTTTTTCCAAAGTCATACTTCAATACTGTAATAATAGTAATAATACTGTAATAGGTTGGTACTTAAAAAATATGTACATAAATTTTCGGAAATTTATTAATAAATTCCAAAAATACTCAATTGCTCAAAAGCTGAATGTAAAATGTGAAATAATCAATGTCAATTAAGTAGTTATACTCTACAAATTACAAATACTAGTGCCTATTTATGGGTACGCAAATTTTTGAAAATTTACAACTATATTATGGGTTGATTCTAAAAAATAATGGTTTTTATTTGTAAAAGTACAATTTTTGCAAATTTTTTCTTAAAGGTATGTAATTTGATTTGTGTAAAATTGATTAAAAACTCGAGTAGGGGTACTTAAATTTAGGTATAAAAATGTCAAATATTAAAAAATAAAAAAGTGAGAATTAGTGTTTATTAGTTGTGAAGAGGAAGGGCCTTAAGTGAAGGAGGAGGCGTATGACAAAGATTTCTATAAAAAAAAGGGTCTAGAAACGAAATCCCAAGTATCTCAAGGGATTAAAGTTTTTTTGTGCCTAGGCCTAGGCCTAGAACGAGTATTTGACTGGTAAAGGCCTAGGTGTAGGAAAGGGCAAGGCTTAGAGCTTCGAAGGCGGTGGCAGAGGTGTTCTTGAAGGGGGCGAATTTCACGGGTTAGAGTGTGATAGTCGGACTGAACTATTGAGCATCTCGCATATATACTGCTATGTACTGAACTGACTGTATCTACTACTACTATGTATAGAGTTAGGTTGTTAGGAGTTTTGAGCATCAGAAATAGAAAAGTGTACGAAATAAAGTGTTTTCATAGAGTTAAAGGATAGAGAGCTGAGAGTATTTTATGAAGCAAAATGTGTTTGTGGTTCTGTACTATGTGTGTACTGTATGAGTGTAGTGTTCGAACAGGCCCCAGTTTTGGTGAGAGTTCTCGCGATTGGCTACAAGTGCAAGTGGGCTAGCCTTCGTTATTAAGCAGACTTGGCTGAGACTGGAGGCGTAAGTTCTGACACTACCGACCCAACTACTTGAATCCAAAGCTCCATTCGATTCTACATAACAATATTCACACAATATATCTTGCCTCATACTCAAACAGTCAGTTGATCGAAATACGAGCTGGATGCTTCATGTGAACTTTTGCAGCTCCAATATTTATATTTACTCTTCAGCCCTGCAAGCCTGATCTCACACACACACACATAACACATAACACTCACTAGACCCATTTACCATAATACATTTACCCATTCAACTTATTAATTATCAAGAAGTTCACAAAATCAAACTAAAGATCCCGGGGAATGTCAGACAAGTGAAAAATTTCTTCTTATTACTGTAGTACTACTAACTACTAGTATAGGTATAGTGTGTAGTTTCAGTTTCAGTGTCGGTTTGCATATACCATACATACACATACAAGTATAATCATAAGTATAGGTGGTGGTGGTGTGAATTTTCCCGGTGTTTTCCTTTTGATTATCATCACGATTGGTCCATCATCAGCATCATTGAGAGAAGAAGAGATCAGATTCTGGACAGGTGTTTTGTGGACAAACTCTCAATGCGTTTTTCACCAAATAATCTTCTAACTCCCGAAATGGAAAGGATGGCCTTTCCACCATTCCTCCTGCCCAGGGCACCATCTGGACCGGCGGACTTTTCAGTATCCTCACTCTTGAGCCAGTCACCTTATCTACACCATTTGGGATCCACTGGGGCCGGAGGTGGTGGATACCCCGGCCTTTTACCTAAAATCGGACCTTACCATCAACAAACACCGTCCGCCGGGCCCCAAGATGACCTCAGAGCTCAGAACCTTAGGAATTTACCACCCGATGACGATGGTGTTGTCGATGACCCTAAAGTGACCCTGGAGGGACGAGATTTATGGGAAAAGTTTCATAAACTAGGAACCGAAATGGTCATCACCAAGTCTGGACGGTAAGACAAAAATATATATTTTTTATTTCTATACTTAATATTTAAGTAGGGTATCGAGTATTTATCGAGTATTATTATTATTACCTATTAATATATTGTCACTTAATACTTATCGTTAAAATAATGTGAATTCGAATGTGAAATTTGACTCAAATTATATTTATGTCTGATGACACTGATATACGATACCTAAAGTTCAGTACATAGGTATATATACCAGTATATGAGAACATCTCATAATTTTGCCCTTGAGTTCTATATTGGAATATGCAAAAAAAAATCATTCCCAAGAAAAATCATTTTAAAATCAAGTGTTTCTTATACATAGGTACTTGTCATAAAAACACATAAGTAGTACCTAGCAGATATGTATCTATAATCTATATTCAATTAGAAATAGCAAAGTGTTTTGAGTTTCGATAAGCAAAACTTATAATGCAAAAAAGCTTAATTTATTTGCCTACTAAAGTATAAAATTAACATTCAAATTTTCTATTCTCGAGTTCGAACAATTCGAGTATCTCAAAGTACAAAAAATTCAATAAGAATAAAATAGGTACAATATAGTTAATAGGAATAGTTACATTCCTATTACTTCCACTTCCAATCGAGCGAAGCAAACGACGCTGATTTTGTCTTTCAAATTTCATATTGATAATTTTTTCCTTTATTATTTGGAATAATATGAATTGTCTCAAAAATCGTCTTTTGTCATTTCTATTATACTAATTCTTATCACTACTTGCATTTCTTGGGACTTGTATTTGTATAGCTATTATTATCTATTGATTATTGAAATATTTATTTTGACTTTTAAATGAGTAGACAGTAGATACAAAGATAAAATAAGCAAAGCAATCACTAATTTACAATTTACCTTATATATGTAGGTATCTGCATATCAGCAGAGTAATATGTACTGGTACTTTTAAATAAAATACACTTTTGATCATTCCACTTCAAGTAGGCTTTATTTACAATAATATATACCTGTAGTTAAATTCTTTCCAGATAATACTTATTTTTTGTCTCAAGTATAGATTTTTTTCTCCTGATATTTATTTAGTTTATTTTCACTTGGATTATTATTTAATGTAGTAAATCGCTTTTTTAAAATATGTATAAATATTATCTTGAACTTGAATACCGGCGACATTATATTTAGACCTTATCAGTTCATTTTGGATTATACTCATTGTTAGTAATTAGAATAGAGACTTTTCCATTACATTTAAGATAGATATTTTGAATAGCAATTTTAGAAAAATTGTCAAAAGTTAATGAAGCATATCATAAAAGTTAAAACTCGTTTTAGAAAATGTCATTTTAAAGTTAAAGGAAAAATTGGACATAAAAATACATAGGTAATAAGTATGTTTATTTAAAGTGTAAAATTAGCACTTCATATAAAATGAAAAATATACTACCTATCTGTAATATAATAGGTATGTAGGTTTTACATGACTTTATGGCTATATACTCGTATTGCAATTCATTTACATAGGCAACTCGTAAATTATACAGTATGCATATAGGTACTAGTACTAGGTACTTAAATTATAATTGTGAGAATTGAAATCTAAAAGTTAGCATGGATAGTAAAACAAAATGTACCCAAAGAAAAACCTGATTTGCAATAAAATACTCACTTTTGTCTCCTCTACAATAAAATGAAATGACTCTTTTTTTTTTGAAGGTTAGGTCTAGGGTTGTAAATTATCCCGGTGGTGGTGACATTATAATTTTAGATTAATAAATGAGCTTGTTCAGTTAGAGACTATAGAGAAGAAAAAAAAAGAATTAAAAATTAAAAGGAAATAAAATAAAAATTGTTCGAAGGACATTAAGTAGATTGTACTATTGTCGTACATACAATTAATAGGGAATTCGATTATGATTTTAATTTTAAATGAACATGTAGGATTATGTAGGTAGGCAGTTTAATTTAAAAAGTTAGCATGACAAAAATTAAATTCAATTAAATATTTAAATTAATTTTCTACCAACATAATATCCTTATGCTAAATAGAAATGGAAAGATTTTAACTCACGTTAATTACCTACATAATAAATAGCTAACTAGATAGGTATGTAGTGCTTTATGCATATAGGAATTTTAGTCTTGTGTAATGTACGTACCTATGTATGTAAAGCCTATTGTATCTAAAATCTATAGTCGTATCATATAGTCAGAATTAGATAGGTACTTACATACTACGGAGGGGTCTCGGATTTCTCGGATTCATACTACTAGTTCAAATAGTAGCTTACTAGGCCCTTTACAAGTTCATTTTTTTATACTTATTTTGAATTTGGTTAGCAGATTATTTATTTTAAAATACTTAACAATGTTTAGAGTAATGTAATACATATTTACATAAATGTATGACCTCAAGCATATAGTTCATATTCAAATCCAGCATTTACATTTTCTTCTTAACATATAGGTTCCTAAGTACTTAAATACGAATAGATAAGGTAAATCTCAAGTAATGTACGCATATCACTACAAGTACTAGCATTTCTTGTTCTAATTTTTATAAAAATTTCTGTTAATGCCCTAGTATAATTCCTGCATGTCAAACTTACTATCCGAGTTTATTAAAATTAGCAGTTTAAATAAATAGGATGCTATACTATTACTTTAGACTTATTAAACTTACTACATAGGTATATATGTACGAGTAGATAGTAAATAGGTTTATACAGATATAGTTTAAGGCAAATTTTCATTTGAATTTTTTTAGGATTTTTTGACTCAATTGTTTTCTATACTTATGTACCTGAGCTAAAAACTATCATTGTCTCTTTTTTGAGTAAATTTTAGGATTTCAAATTTCAATTCTTCATTTAAGGAAACTAGATAAAATACCATAATCATCATAATATGTACCTACTATACATATAGGTATCAGTGCTATTATACGAGTGAATTATAAATAAAGCTTGTCTTTGCCTTAAATTTTTGAACTCTTTTGTCTTGTCGTTGTCATCAACGTCTAAATCGTGCGATGAGAACATTTATTTTATCTGATTTTCATTAATTCTTTTGTCTCGACGGAAGTTACAATTCAAAAAACTTTTTTTAATCCAAATCCAAATCCTAATAGTGTAGCTAAGCTAGATAGATATTTTAGCTATTTTATATCATCTTGTTTTGTTGTTTTTTTTCAAAATTCTTAAACGATAAGACTACATATGGGTGTTGAATAGTATTACTTTTACGGTCATCACCACCACTAGAGAAATTGCGTGGTCTTGAAAATTTTAGGATAGATATTTATGTGTAAACCATAGATTATACTACACATATATTATAGAATACATTGTAAGTAATAAGATAATCAAATTTCTGCTTCATACAGATATGCATAGATAGTAGATAGGTACTAGTTTACGTATACATAATATTATCTAGTTGTAGTAGTAGGCATTTAAATAGACTCGTACACATTACATTATGCTGAAGAACATTTCTTTGAAATAATTAAAGCCAGCTTGGAGTTTAGAAGTGTTGGTGTGGTATATGGATAAAAGAAACTGTTAGCACTTGGCAATTTTCTATTATAAATTAAAGGTTAGAGATTGTTATATAAAAGGTTTTCCTTCAAGTGCGAATAATGATGGTGATTGCATGTGAATACTATTACTAGGTACATACTATAGTATGTATGTACAAGTATTAGATTAGAGTAAAAGTCATAGTCAAAACTCTAAGGCAGTTAGTCGAAGGCGTATATTACATTACCTATCTTTTATCAAATGTGTATGCAAATAGTATTCAAAAATTCTAATCATCCAATCCTTTCAACCATATAATATTCATTAGGATAGATGAATAGATATACATTATATTATAGTACATAGTCAGTCTCCATTGCATTGGTAAGTAAATATCTTACAAGTAACAATTCAAGTGTATAGATAAATTCTACCATGACTTTTCACCTGATAGATTAATTAGGTATAGGTAACCATTTGTTTTGAATTTGGCTTATTTTTTC
Organism: Nanhermannia cf. coronata Gr-Ori-00579; assembly: GCA_034699045.1. Classification (NCBI taxonomy): domain Eukaryota; kingdom Metazoa; phylum Arthropoda; class Arachnida; order Sarcoptiformes; family Nanhermanniidae; genus Nanhermannia; species Nanhermannia cf. coronata Gr-Ori-00579. The sequence goes on along the minus strand of JAQIXA010000148.1, from coordinate 38,515 downwards.
ATAAAAACTTCATATTGAACAAAATAATCTAAACTAAAAAATTCTAAATTAACTTTTGAAAGATCTTTTTGAGGATAAAATACATTTTTGAAATGTTACTTGCTAGGCCTAATTTGGCAGTTTTTACTTAAAATATATTAATATTTATTCATTCATATGTATAGGATATATTTAGTAGGTACTCATACATACTACTATGTTTTACAAATTATCTGTGGGAATATGAAATCAGTGAAATTACACACTTGAGTTTGCGTTCTCTAAAGTAAACTAATAACTTAATAGGTGCAGGAACTTCTCGCCTCCGCACCAACACTGAACTCGCGCTCCTCACCTCAATTAGTAGTACTTTTTTTACTCAACTTAAAATTTAATTTCCACAGAAGCTCATATGCATAAGCATATAATAAGTATATTTACATGTATCACCAACGGTATGCTAAATAAGTTTACTATTAGTAATGGTATCAGTATGTAGCACCTAATAGTATGTAGTGTGCAATTAAATCCAATTATTTTTCTTCAACACTCAATTTAAAGTGGTGTTGTACAAAGGCGTAAAAATATTATTCAAAACTTGCTCAAAGTTTTTCCTACACTATAACTATGTAGTATGTCCATAAGTAGTCTGAAACAGGATATAAAATTTGAATTTTTCATTAGATTATATTTGGAGATAAATCATATTGCAAATTATACCACATACATAGGCATCGTAAAAAGTGCTTAACTTTTAATAACTATGTATGGTTTCACAGGTTTACAATAGGGTAGGTACTTAATTTTTTTGCATATCAGTACATAGTTAGTTAGATATTTGTTCAGGTTAAAAGTTTAAGTAGATATATTTTGTTATTCAGGTAGCTTGTTGTATGGACAAATGGCCTTAGAATTGTATGGTGTAAGTGGATGTGAATTAGTCTAAGGGCTTCTTGTGGAGGATAATAATGAGGGAAAGGATAAGGGGTCTATTGAAATGTATACAAGTATTAGTTACCTATTAGTTTTTATATGTACTAGTAGTATGTACTATGTACTAGTAGAGATATGAGTATGAGAGATGAGTAGTTTGTCGGCATAAATAATTGTGTCCGAGTCTCGATGGGTGATCTCTGGCGCCTCGGCTTACCCAGAGGTCCGAGGCGCGAGCCAGTGCCCGCCTCATATTCAGATTCTCATAAGAAACCCTGAGAAGAAGAAGCTCAATTGTACTAGAGCCATAACAAACAATCCAGCCCTTCAAACACACTCAGCCCTTAACTTTTCTTCAGTTTAAACGAGCAGACTTTGCCAGCCCTTTTCTCATTTTTTTTCTCCCTTTTTTGCTCTCAAAGATCTTAAAAGCTGACGAGTAAGGGGCACTTTACACAAGAAAATCCTCAAAATATTTTAGAAATTGCAAAAATTCTCAAAGCCTTACTAGAATTTTCTACCTACTGGTATAATAAAGTTTGCCTTGTCAACCTAGATAGGTAGAATAAAATTCATATTACTATGTACCAATATGTATTCACTGCGTTAATCTGATAGTATTATTAAATTTTAATTGTGACTAGAAAAATTTGTCAATTTTTCAAGAACATGTCATATAAATATACATATTGCATGATTTATACGATTTAGAATTGATAAAATGTATGTACTATGTAACCAAATAGGATTTCATAAGGTTTTTTTTTGAAGATTAAAAAAGTTTTCTAAATCTGACTTGAGTATCACTTTGCTTTTGAATTTTGAGCTCAACTTTGCACCTCTAGGCTTAAATGTGTCGGGCAGATATTTAATGTTCGCTTTCATTCTGACCCATACCTTAATACCTACGTATGTAAGTACATATTTAGTGTTTACCCTTTATGTACACAAGGCAAAGTTATAATATCATTATAAATCCTTAAAAGTGAAGAAAAAATCCCCGACCGACCCTCATTATTGCGGATATCTCGCCCAAGGTGATAGTCTTGGACGCCTCATTCAATCAAAGTAAATTTTTAAGAGAAGTTTGAGAGAGTTTGTAACATTAATTGGAGCTCTTATACCCATCATACATATCATTCTATGATTCTACTATCAATATACATACTAGATAGTTTACAAAACATTAAATCAATAAATTGTTCAAATGCCCAAGTCCAACCTTTCAATTGTATTTATTCATATTCATATTTTTGAATTATACCTTACCTGTGTATTCTATTATTTTGCTCAGATGATTGACGAGTTGTTTTCTCTGAATCTGAATAGAATATTTCGAATCACTTCAAAGTATTCATTGTACTAAGGTATTGATAGTTTGGTCTCAATGAATGGTGTTAAATAATAAATATTCAATAGAAATCATATGGGTGTATTCAATACAGACATCTCTTACTCTTAAGTGTAGTGTATGTTTGTACTTTAACTTACTTACATATTGTATTAGGTAGGTAGATAGGTACCTATGTATGTGTAATGCTGAATGGAAAAATATTTATGTATATGCAGATATAAAAAAAATTAAGAACTTTTTATTATACTTTGAAACTGTAATTAATTTTTCGCTGTATAATCACTAGTTTTCCCAGACTATAACACTTGAAGAGTAACAATTATTCTTTTCTTCAACTCGTTCTAAAAGTTCTATTCTACCAATACATTATATATATATAAGCTATCTCAACCAACCAAATCCAAATGGCAATAATATAATATGGATAAGATTAAAATCTCTTTTCGACTCGTTATTGTTATTACTATTAGTTAGTTAGTACCTCTAATAGTAAAAGTATACAATAAATATAACTATGTACTAATACTTACTACTTGTATACTAGGTATCATATATCTATCGAATCGAATATCGAGAAAGAATTATGTATTAAGAAGTTGAGAGATTTGTAGCTTTAAATTTTATATTCATCCGTGTGGTCGAAATTCCTTTATAATTGTAATTGTAGTAATAGTAATAGCTAGGTAGGTAAAACAAACTACAAGGTGCATTTCTAATGGATAGAAAAGTAACTTTAATACATATAATAAATAATATATTAAGAAAGTATACAACCTAGTATACTAACCTTAGTACATACACCTTCATTTATTAGCCTTTTGAGAAATAATATTTAAACGATTTATTGGCCGAAACTACATACAGTATACAATGATACCTATCTAAGAGAAATTTTAGTCTACTAAAAAGTTCTTGAGCCAAGATTTTTTTCAAATAACTACTTTTGTAAGTACTATACTCATACTGTACTGTACTCATGGCCATATGTATTAAGTAGGGTACTTACACTTACATAGTATATTTGGGTTCAAGTCGACCGCCATTAATCCGCTCCTAGTACTACTACTAATAGTATTAGGAGTAGGTATAGACCGCAAAGTGAAAAAAAATGGAATTTTTACAATTCCATTAGAGACAAAAAGGGTTTTTCTTACTCATTAAATCCAATATACTTTATGTACAGTATAGTAGTAGTCAAATCTAAATATAAATTACTTGGAAGTGAAAAAGTGCGAGGTTTGAGAAATTTAAACGAATACTATTTGCTTCTTATCAGATAGTTACAGCTATTTTAGCTTTACCTATAACTTGAATTGCATTTCAATAGTATCAACATATACATACTAGTACTAGCTAAGCAATATAATAGTGTAATAGTAATGCCCTTTTCCCCAAAAATTATTTACCAAACTGACGGTATCTAGGCACAAATCATACACACAGAGATATATTTACAAGAGTGACAGCACCGTCACGAAAGTCACTTTACTTTTCATTTACTCTACTTTTCGGGAAAATAGTTTTAAATTTAAAAATATCTACCTATCTATTTACCCATTTAAACTGATATACTCGTATATAAAAGATACTTGTAGTAGAATCTACGGGTTAATGCTGTTGTTTTTGGCTGTGTGTGTGAGGTCTTGCAGATTACATCGACGATGTGATTAGCAAGAAAGTTTTTGACATGACAGAGATAAACTTGAGAAAGGAGGACCCCATTAATACTTCTATTACCACTAAAATAATTTATAACCTCGATAAGTTGAGCTCTTTAGTTTTAGTGCGAGGAATTACTTTTGTTTACCTATTGCATACCTATATGTTTATACAATGTAAAGTATAAACCCTTTAATAAAATTTTATATATTATCTAGAATTAGAATTATAGTATTGAAATTGTCTTTAATTAAAATTTAAAATTTTCTAAATAGATACAAATAAATATCCAAGTGGAAAATAACCATTATGTCTAGATATGAGGATTTCAAAATACGATAGTTTGTAATACTTATAGGCAATACTATCAGATGTAGTAGATGTTGAAAAAAAAATTATATTTTTGAGGCTAGGATTTGTAGGAGGTGGAGGTGCTGGATGGTGGGTCATATGTATGAGGGGTAAAAATTTCGGTCGATCTTTTGGTTTCTCCGCCCTGGTGATTTGCTGAGAGTTTCAGATCTTCAGCTGTACATACCTATTTACTTGGTACTTGTGTAAAAGTAGTATGTAGTAGGTATAAAAAGCTAGTGAAATATATTTTGTACTTATACCTAGATACTTTATATATATGATGAACAGATCTGACGCTTGCTCCTATGAATCACTGCTTTTTCGCGTCTTTCTCGCTCTTTTCAGAGCCAAATTACGATGTGTGCGGTTCGGGAGATCTATTGAGCGGAAGTGCTATCTTTTTTGCCTTCATATCCGAAAAAGTGGTGGTAGTATTATAAAGTAGAGTTCTACTCTAGGGCCTAGGGTTTCTCAAGAGATAGCCAAGTCCTACTTGGTCTTTTGAAAATCTAGCTCCTCGAATAAATCTTTAAAAATTAACTTCGAATGAAATATTTAATTTTTTCTAAACCGTTAAATAACCGCTATATTCATTTTTTACTATTTCGAATTCTCAATTCTACGGAGTAAATAGCTCATTTGTTCATTTAATCATTGAACAGTAGTAGGTATCAGTATATTGTTCCTAATATTATGTTATGTTTTTTTACAAAAGTTTTGTAGAATTAGAGAGTATTTTAAGAGTTTGTCGTGGTTTGAGGATATATATTAACCCTTATTTATATATTTGCATATTTCAAATAAAAACAAAAATCCTGAAAATGATGCCTAATTTTTGAAGTACTGTGTATATTGTTTTTTATCGAATAGAAGAAGAATTGCCAACTTTTATTCGAGTCTATGAAGGCGCGGCGCCCCCCTTTTCCTTCTAGATCGACGACTAGCACTTTTTCTTTTTTATACATTTACCATTACTACAATTTTACCCACTTGCATTACATTATTTTGGACACATCTTTTATGACTCGATCCCTATATACGTACATAGTTATAAATGTAAAATATAAGAATTTTGTTCAGAAATTGCTTTTATGTATTTTATTTTCGAGTAAGATTTGGATGGATGGAGAGATTCCAAGTAATGCGCTCCAATTTGTATCTGACTTTCCTGGATCTGCTCTGCTCACTTTGTCTCTCTCAATCTCGCCTTCCCTATAAAGCACTTTTGATACACATTTATTTCTTATAAACCATTTTACCATTACTACTGTAGTATTACTAGCCAACCCCTCCCTTATAAATAAGTATACATATTTCCTATGTATCTACCACTTCTTTCCTCAGCTCTCAACTTTCCCTTCCCCCACGAATAAGTATAGTAGGTACTAACATTGTAGGTATCGCCAAAAAACCAAAATCTCCAAAAACATGACTTTATACCTATACTTTGCCCATTTGCATAATGTTCTCCAGCAAAACTCGACCCATTACCCATTACTATTATAGTACAGCAGCTATGTTAAATAAGTATACCTAGCACTTATATTTTATATATACCTTTATTTACTTATATAGACATTTTATTACGTCAGCTCTATCATCCTATGCCTTTGAATTTTTAGAATATTGACTTTGACTTGCATTTTAATTCTAAGTTCTAAGTTTATTTATTCTTGGTGTTCCATTCGTATGCAATATAATCTGCTAGAGATTCAAACTTTCCTTATTCAAAAATACATACCTATAAATTATAATACCTACCTACATAAATAGTATTATTGATAAAAAAATTTAGGTGTCAGTTGTAGTAATGAAACTTCCCCTATTACCTAGTTTATTTATTTTACCGATATTTTATGAATTATTTTTTAGTCCCATTGCATGGCATGCTAATCTACTGGTGTGGTAATAGAGCATTTTGTTGTATGTTTTGTCCACTTTCTCACTTCCGTTGGGGCTTACTAGAGCTAGAGTCACGATTAAGTCAAATTTTGAAAACCTACTTACTAATACCTATTTTATTTTATAAAACTAGCAATACCTATAATGGATAGTACTTAGGATTAAACAGTACCCTACCTTTGCATAATTTAAGAGTGTAAATTCTAATCCCCTATTAACATTTTACATGCCAAGTCCAAGCTCATCAATCCGTTTATAGTAGTCGTGGTGGTGGTAAAGTTGAATTCGAGCAATTTGTACAATTTAACTTGACTTCTCGTCTCAAGTTGGTTCTAAAGTAAGTTTATGATTTGAATAAAACCAATTTTATTACCTTTAAGGAGAATTAAAGAGCCCTAAATGGCAAAAACAGGACTAGTAGATATATCCTAGTGTATAGTACCTAGTCAGTAGTTTATGCATATAAAGTATGAAGATTTATAACTTCTAGCACTTAAGCCTACGGTATTGTGTATCTGTCTGGTCAAGTTATCATCCAACTTTTTACCTATGTTAGTGTTATCTACTACAGTATGTTCATGTATTCATAATAAATATATTTTGATGGCGGCAGCCTCAGATCAAATCTAAACATTTTGAACTCGATGGAAATGTACATATACATACATGTACTAAACTAACAATAAGTACTACTGACTATACATCATGGCACATATGAGTAAAGAAAGTAAAAATCCAAAATGGAGAGCTTTTTTTGAAATTTCTTTTTGCTGCTTTTTGTGGTTCTATTACTACACTGTAGGTAGTATATGTACTATGTATGTGAAATGTAATGAATAGTAGTTTTGACAGGAGGCTTCGTAAAATACTCAGCTGGCTATACCCATAGAGAGAATGTATTATGAACGGGCAGGATTTGATAAAATCCCTATCATCGTGAATATCTACCATATTTAACAGTGCTATTGGCTAAAAAGTCTTTTGATATTCGGTTTTTCAAGAGGATTACAATCTCCCCCCTTTTGATTTAACTCTATTCAGCTCTATACTTCAAGTAATACATAATATGTACATAAACACAGTAGTCCTACTAGTAGTAGTTGAGTCAATTGTGCTGGAGACCCTTGTGAATTCAATAAAAGAAAAAGAGAACACATTTGTGGTATATAGATGTATTAATAATACTAATACATTGCCCAGGAGTATTATTCTCAACTCAAATCTATTTAATATCTCTATGAATTCACACAGAGACTATAATATAATATTTTTAAAAAATTTTTTGAACAGCTCACAATTCTAATAATACTCTAGTAGGTAATACACTGTAGGTAGGTAGTACATAGTAATTTGGCCTTTAAACTCTACAATAAATAATCGATTTATCACTCCAAAGAGCCTCGTGTGGTGTTAGCCAATGTTCTCAGGCTTTTTCCTTCTCTTATCACACTCAGAAATAATTTTTTTCCCTCATATTTAAATTTTTACTTTTGCTAACATGCATATAGTACCTCCGGGTAACTGTACAAGACCTTTTTTATTTTAAGAATGAGTAAAATACTTATATACTGTAGTAATAGTACTCGTAGTAGATTTTTTCTAACAAATGTTTCGATTTTTTTAATGCCTATTTATTGATTTTGTCGTTTCATTTTTAACTGTTTTTACTTATACTATTAGGAGCTATTAAAATAAAACAAATAATTTTTCTAGCTTTCAAACACTACCTACTAGTAAAAGCACAAGAGGCAGATGCAAGGACTTTGTTCATTTTCAATACAAAGTCTTCCAAAAGTAGATTTACTGAAATTCTTATAAATACATTTTACCCTGCTAGGTGTTTGAAACATAGTAGCATCGTTACTACAGTAAAAAATTTCTAACTTAAATTTTCATGATGAATTTTTATCATATTTTTGAATTTTATGTCGTTTTAAAGCACAGTGTATATTCTGTATAGACAATTAGGGTCGAGTGTTTGAGTTCTGATGGGCCGTATCTCACCCTGGTATTGTTTTCTTGCCCTGGGTTTTGTCAGCTTTGACGGCGCCCACCTGATCCTCTTGGACCGCTGAACTTGAATAGGATGAACTCAATTCTAAAATTCTAAATACTCTAATGTAGTGCGAGAAAGGTTCAGCCTTCTTTTATTTATTCTCTAAATAATAATAATCTCTTCTCTTGTGTACAATTTACCACTACCATTACCATACCATTTAACTATATTCGCTAACTACTATTAGTATCTCTAAAATAAGTGTACCTTAGTACTTATTATACCTCAAGTACTATCTATAGGTACTATCTATCTGTACTATCTATATAGAGTAGCTTTAAGTACTTATAAACGTAGTAGACTGGACGAATGGATCATTTTGTATTTGTTCGATATGCTTGCCCGCACGTATAAAAGGTCATTTTTACCACCATAACAAATAATAGGTAAGTAGGTACTCTACTAATAATCTGAAAAACACCAAGAGTACACAGTAGTGGGTATTAGCTAAGGTATAGTTTTAATATGTGTAAAGGAACCGCAATTCAGGACATAATGTGTCTCGAAGTACTCTTGCATAAGTTAAGGCCCTTTTAATACAGACTCCATTTAAGTCTGTACCCATCATCTTATTTTGCTCAAAGTTAGAGAAATTGTGCTTCATTTCCTCGATAAATGAGGGACTACTGTATTTTATAAGTATTTAACTTGGCATAGGCCTAGATTATTTATTCTCTATAAGAAAAAGTCCTTTTTTTTAAGATTTCCGTCCCTTAATCATACAAGTAGAAAAAATCTACTGTCCTTAAAACTCGAGTTTATGTAATAGACAAGGGTTTTTTTCAAACTTCTCTTATCTTGCCTTTCACTTCCCCATCAATCTAATCTAACATTTATACTTACCTTTATTTGGAGTATACCTACCTATATAACTATGTATCATTTTAAAATAATTTCAAACCCGTCAACTTACCTGTATCTTATTATTAAAACTAACTATAAAAGTATCAACTACAAAGTACATGCGGATTACCAGATGCTTATTTTTTATACCTTAATCATTTTCAATTTTTGTCATAATTTTCAACTGAGCAAACTAGGCTAAACTACCTTTTTAGTTTTTTTTGTCTTAAATCCTGATTACTTGATTCTAAAACTAACTACATAATATCTAGGTAGGGCATATGTATATTATTTATTTATTTTATAAATTTAAAAAAATGAATATTCAATAAAATGATATATCTAATGCAGATAAATGAATGAGATTGTGGGAATTTGAGGTTTCAAAATTTCGACCTTTTTTTAAATAATAAAAGGCAAATTTTTTTAAATCATAGATTTACACAGTTAGATATCATCCCAGTAGTTTATGCATGTAGATAGTCGATAGTGTAAGGATTTCTTTTTGATTGTATGTAGATTAGAATTGAATAGAGATGAAAATTACGAGTGAATTGAAATGCGTATGAATGCTGAAATTTGGGAATAATAGGAGATTCTCACAAGAATTTTTTGATGAGATCCTCTCATCTCATATAGTAGGTACTTATATATACTTATAATCGTAGCTTATACTAGTAAGAAGAACAAAAAAAGTCGATTTGAATATCTACTTTGAATACTTTGAAATGAGTGGTAACGTATATACCTAGGTATTGTACTTATAAGTACCTATACTGATATTTAGGATAAATGCAAAAAGTAGAGAAAATAAAAGCGTGAGTATTATTTTGAATAATTGAAGTCGGAGGATTACAAGTGTGATTGAGCCATGTAGTAGTAGTATCAGTAGTACCTAGATATAATCTATGCAAATGATCTTTATGCAAATATACATACTATACTACCTATACCGATAGTATAAAGAAATATGTACAAGTTACAAGTAGTATTATTATAAGCTGCTATAAAAGATGAATTCCTTTTTTGTTTTAAGCCGTCGTCATTTAAGCACTAGTATCAATAGTATAGGTATTACCACACCACTAGTAGGTATATAAGTTGAAGTTGACGGATTTATAAAAAAAATCTTCAAATATGAGATATATGATTCATTGACCCTATCCTTTTGCCAAATACAACCCATAAACTGACTTATATAGATAGTCCATACATAGTTTACTTATTCAGAATTCAGAGCAGATTATCGGCATCTAATCTAAAACGTCTCTAATAGGATTTCATTATTTCTCTGTAAAAAATGCAAGCAAGGAGAAAGACACAGAGTCAGAGTCAGACATTTAGACCTCAAAAAAAAGAGCCAGAGAGATAAGACTTAATTCTAAAGATCAATGTTCGCTTCTTCTGTGTGAAATTAATACTGATACTACTCGTAGTTGTATATAATATAAGTACTATTTATTCGGTTGTATTACTGTATGTATATACATATACATGTACTTGTATGTATAGTGACGGATAAATTCTCAATCAGATCAGATCTTCCTGTAGTTGTAATGGTGTGTAATGTAATGGCGGTCTTTTTAATGAGTGAAAAAAGGCACTTTTTATATTGAAAAACATGACGAATTAAAGCTTTTTTGTCCTCACAAACTTATAATGGTGTGCTTAATTGCTCTCCTCCTTTAGTCGAGATGATCAGATAGGCATTATATGTACAAAATATAATAGTCCCACTAAATAATAGTGTATAGTATATAGTTAGATAGACTGTTTTGACTATGACATTGTTGTTTGTGAATTCGTATTAAAAACGCCCATTGATTAAGTCTAAACACACCTCTACTAATAATCTCATTATCACTTTGTTGTGCGACTATTTTTTTCTCTCTCTTTTTTTCAAATTTCGAAGTAGGTAGATACTTTGATAACCTACCAGTTGTTGGAATAGTAGGGCTTTTTACACGTAAACCTTTTGGGTGGTATTAGGCATTGTATAAAAAACCAGATGAATTGCTTTTACTTGAACAATTCTGAGGTTTGGGCAAAATGACTCAAGTGGTTGTGATACGAGTATGAGGTAAATGAGGAGCATTTATTTGGTAGCAGTTTATTTAGGATAATAAGTATGATATCTGTAAAGTGAAGGCACATGCAATAATGATTGTGGGGGTTGATTTGGATTTTGATTTGGATTTAGATGAGGAGTTCAGAATCAGAATCAGATTTTGAAAAAACAAAGTATACCAACGATTATAACTACCTACTTAAGTATGCACTACTACTACTATTACGAGTAGAATACATACAATGATAATAGTACCCTACCTATGATGATTTAAATTTTGGCTTATGGCGTGCATGTCAAGTTATTATTTGAAAATTGAAAAGGATGAACCTGTTTGCACCACCAGTGCTTTATAAGATATACATTATGATTTTGATAAAAGTTGTAGAATTTTTTTCAAGTAGCTTCTGAAAAGCAAATTATATCATACGATATCTTGAGATCTAGATAGGCTACTAGAATAATTGTACTTGAAACATTTACATACTAATATGGAGTATGTATGTATAAGGATGAAGTATTACATGAAGTATTATGAGGTATTTGATACAAGTAGTCAAAATTGAAATATCTGCTGGATTATTTGATTAAAAAATCGAAATCAATTGAAAGGCAAAGTCAAATTAAATGCGTCGCATAAAATCCCATATGTACCTAGATAAACCTAGATAGTATACAAAGTACAAAAAATATTTTTTGAGTTTAATTTATTATATGTATATATTAATAAGAGTATTTAATATTCGTACCATATTTTAAGAGATAATTTCTTATATATCTGTACTTATGATTATATTTGTTTCTCTGTCGGCAGGCAAATGTTTCCTCAAATGAAGTTCCGCGTCTCAGGACTTGACCCAAAGGCCAAATATATCTTACTCTTGGATATCGTTGCTGCGGATGATTATCGGTAACTCTAATTACTTAATAAGCTTTGACTAGTAAATATTTTTATATGTATTAATATATATTTTCTTATAATTTATTTCAGATACAAATTCCACAACAGGTTCGTATTAATTTCGTTTATATTTTAATCTTATTAATAAAAATTTTAGAGAAAAGTTCTTAGAAGCATACAGACTATAAAATACAGATAGGACAGAATAAATTGTACAGATACGAACGATGTTATAATGAATTTTATTTTAAACATTGTATGGCCTGAACAGTCTACTTACTAACGCTTCTTACATTTTATCTTGAAAGTAATAATTTATTTTTACACAGATAATATGTTTAACTTAAATTAATACAATTCTATCAGTCAGTATTAATATTACATAGTATGTATCTGGCTCTTCTCAAGTATTGAATTTGAATTTACTATTTTAAGTTGAGTTGCCCTTATCAATCGAAAGGTTGCGATAATGATGACTTGAGTTGGCTCTTTTATATAAAAAAATGAGTTCTTTGATACTACTATTTAATACTTACTTGAGATTTAGAGTGATACGATTACAAAATTATATATGTATGAATCAGCTTAATTTGTCCTCGTTCTTGTTCTACTTTGTACTAAAATGTATTAAACTTTTGATTTTGATTTTTTTCTCTGTCCCTTGGCTTTTGAGCTCGACTTAATTTATGATGAGTGAGAAGTTAAGTCGTTTAATGCCCGGGGTTAAGTAAGTGATACCTAGGCTGATATGTACATACATTGTACGAGTATGTATGTATGTATATATGTAGTATAAGACCATGAGTTAGTTATTCAGTGAGCCAAGTTCGATGTTTTAATTAGTAAGATGGGATGAAATTTGAAATGAAAGAAAATGTTGGGGCTCAATGGGAAATGTGTAATTGGGTAATTGGGGAGAGAATACTGAGGATTTGAAAACTCATTTTCAACTCTTGAAAAGTTCATCGAGGTGAAAGAAGCTAATTAAGTATTTGGATCGGGCGATTAGTGCATTTAAAATTTAATATAACCTATATATAAAGCATTGCAAGATACAAGTTTAAGGTACTACATATATCCAGGCATAATATACCGATATAATTAATACAGATACTAGAACAATATATACATACTAGTAATATAATATATGAGATAATGGCAGGTGTTCTTTCTGTCACTTCCTTTGAATTTTTTTTTCAAATGTTTTTTCTTATAAATGCAATTTAAATTATATTAGTTAACATCAACATGTAGTAGGTGCTATAGTAGTACCCACATAAATATGAATGAATGAAATTTGAAATTTCTTACATACTGTATGTGTGTGAGAAAATTGGATTATACCAAATTGGTATGATAAGTTTCAGGGTATTTTAATAGTAATCGATTTGTAGTTATACGAGTAGCTGTATCTTATTTATAAGTTATGAATATGATTATGAATATGATAATGATTTATTAATTTTAGTCGATGGATGGTTGCGGGTAAGGCGGATCCCGAGATGCCCAAAAGAATGTATATTCATCCTGATTCGCCGTCCACAGGAGGTAAAATTACTAAAAAATTTTAAAATTCTCAAAATTTACACATGTTTTTATACTTCACAGAGCAATGGATGCAAAAAGTGGTCTCGTTTCATAAACTTAAATTGACAAATAATATCAGTGACAAGGTATTTACTAAAGCACAATGTACTATGAGAAAGGATTATTGTAAACAAATTTTTATTTTCTTTTATCAATCATCAAATTCTACTTCAATTCTCTTTATTGGAACCTGGAATTTCAACTATAGCATGGATTCGTAAGTGTCAGTCAAAAATCAAATTTTTTTTATACAAAACTCTTAATTTAAGTTATTTATAATTTGGCCAGCTTCATTTCCTATGAATGTAGCATGTATTAGTACTACTGATAGGTATTACTAGTAAACTTATAGTTATGGCTTAAAAAATTCTCAGACTCGGTAAGGTGTGTAAAAGAGAATGAAATAAAAATGGTGCTATAAAAGGGCGTGTTCAAACTGAAATAAAATATTCTTGTGGTAAGAAAGTGATTCTTACCCGAATCTCGAGTTTATCGACCAATGACTTTACTTCACTTTAGGTTCGAGTTTGAGAGAGAGATGAAAAGTTGTTAGCACTTTCTGCGCCAACATACAATTTCTACAAGGTGCTCAAACTCACTCCGTATCTTATACTCGTACCTACTCATAATTTTTACAAGTAGCTAATACCTTACAACCTCCTACCACTCATATTACCATGGGCATTAGGCATAAATATTAGCCATTTCGATCACTCAATGTATTGTTGGTATGAATATTTAGCCAAAACTATTTATGATGATGATGACGAAGTGATATTGAAATATTGGAAGGGGGTGAAATATCGAGAGAGAGAGAGAAATGTCAGGAAAGTAAATATGGGTAGGTAACGAAAAGAAATAAAAAATTGAGGGGACATGGACAAAGATATGCCTGTTTGCGCCGCGGCCAAGTTGTTGACTCGACTTGAGAAGGGCGAGTCAATAAATACACTTACCTTACTAGTAGGTATAGCAGAATAGATGCTTTAATAAGTAAATTTGCTGAATGAATAAAATAAAAAGGTCGTGACCATCAGAAAAGTCTCCGTAAAAACATAAGTATCAAAAATATTAGCAAAAAAAAGTAGAAATTACCTGCATGCATATCTATATATTTTTAATTTTAAAGTTATACAAACGTACATATTCTGTAGGTTATAAGATTTATGGCTCTATGAGTAGGAGACTTTTCTAGAATTTTACCTAACTTCTAGTTGACTTTAGATTTTCAATATCAAATATCAAAGTTTAAAAATTTCCAAGAAATAAGTCTGATCCTGATCAGACATAGATCGAGAGAAATAGAGAGAGAGAGAGAGTTTGACTTGATATGTTAGAAGAGAGATCATTTTTATGCTAGGGTGTGATTCGATTGGTGATTGTAGATTTTTTATATGAATATTTACATATAAGCTTACTTATATAGTATACATGTATGTAGATAATCTACTAGGTATGTATAGGTACGATACTATAAGAGAACATCAAAGAATTTTTGCCGGACTTGAACAAGTATTATGTATATGGTATTATATTAAGTCTTTGGTTTGAAATCGTCATCACTTGACTGCTTGCACAAAAAATTGATGAATGCACTTGCTCTTCACTCTTCACGCAAATTGTCATGTCCCAAAAGCCGAAATTGAGTTGGAGTTTTTTTTTTATTTCAAAATTAATCAGCGATATTTTGTCAAATGAGAAATATATATTTGCATATAAAAAGTACCTATTATACACTATTATAGTACTAGAACTCGACCATCATTTTATTTACCAATTTGGGCTATATCTAGTAGATAGTCTAACATGTAAAAAATATTTTATGAAATTTTCATATAAGGTAGGTACCCTACTTTTTTTAGTTTTGACATTTCTTTATTTCGATATGGAATCAAGATTTCTTAAATAAAAATCATTATTATAAAGTTGTTTAAAATTTTATAAAAACTTTGAAATTATCCTTCAATCTCCCATCAGCCATGATCTCAAGTGGTGGCGGCTTTTAAGCTCTGTATACAAAATACATGTACATAATACCTATTATCTGTACTATATTTTTTATATCGGTTGTTTCTGTGCATGTATTTTTTTATAATTATAATTATTCAGCAATGTTAAAATCATAATCTCTTACTTATACTGTAGTATTAAGGAACGGAACAATTCTTTAAGTTTAAATATTTAATGCATAAATATAGTAGTCAGTAGTTTTAGCTGAGAACTTTTTATTTACATAGTTAGCCAACTATGTATAAAAACACTTATCACAAAATACAAGAGCCAAAGATTCGTCTAAAAAAGATAACCGTTTTTTAGATATAAAAATTTTCCTATGATATTTTGGTTGGCTTATTGGGTAAACCTTTAGGTTTCGAATTAAGCTGGAAAATTTTATAGTTAGCTAACATTTATATGTATGTTTATATACTTAGGTAGGTAGAATTTATATATAGGTATACTACCACTACCTACAATTTTTAGGTATCATTCTAAGGGTATCAAAAGTGAGATAAATAGAGTAGAAGTAAAAACCATTTTCGAGACTTGAGATAATTCATCGAGGTGTAAAAACCGGAGCTTCTCCACTACTATACTGTAGATACTAGTACCACCATAGGTACTTTTTTTATTTATTTATTTATTTATTTATTTTTTTTTTTTTTTTTACTTTTTTTACAATTACCTACCTACCATTATTTTCCTCATCTGGGGTGGTTTCTTCACCCGAAAAGTTTGGAATTTTGTGCGAACCTTGTCAGCTGTGCTTTTATCTCAAACATGGTTGAATACCTTCTTCTAAATAATCTTTTACTTTTAGTAGTATCAGTAAGTAAGTAGGTAATAGGTAATACATTTTTTGTGATATTGATACCTTCAAACCATTTCCACAAAATGATAAAGGAAAAGTGTCTTTAGGATAGAAAAAAATCTTCCGACTTTTTTATGAAGATAAGCGATATCTATAAGTACAAGTATAAGTCGTATGTGTCTGTACTATAGAAGTAGTAGGTAATATAGATATCCTCTTAGCACACGGTCGAGTCTCATCATCTCTTTTTCTTTGGTCTCTAAAATCCTCCAGAGAGATCAAAATATCACCTTTTAATCCTCAACCAATTCAGACCTCATGCCGTTTATGAAAAATAAGTCTCTGATGAACCCTATATTTACGTTCTTACCGTCAACCAATATCTGTATAATAAACTAAATAGTACACATAACACAGTAATTGTAATGATACATATTGAATATTGACCATGCTAATACTTTATCCTTAATACTTATTATAAATAATGTGTACTTACAATCAGTCAGCTTTTGTCAATAGGTACTTATTTACTTTCTATTTTACACATCATGTGAGTGAGTATAAAGTCTATAACACGTATTAGGTAAAATATCGAAAGATAAGTACTTCTTTCTAAGGACTCTTCATACATATGTATATCTGTCTGTATTCGAACTTAGGTACTATCAGTACCAACAGTCTACAGTATTCGGCTAGCCCTTTTCGAAAAATCAACTCTTTTCAAAAGCACTGGTAGGTGCTTGTATTATTACTACTTACTTCTATATAGGTAGGTACTTATTCAAAGCCGACACTTACCATTAGATACCTTAAGATAAGTTTAAGTTTGGATTTGAACTTCATCATAACCTTAAGTACTCGCACAGTCCATCAACTAAAGTACTTACGACGACTCACAAACTGAATAAACAGAAAAAAAATACACTACTTACGTAACTCAATATTTGATATGTGGTATATAAAGTATAAAGGCCTTTATCTACTATCTGATACTAGTACTAGATAAAGATGAAGATGTGTTTAGATTACTCATAGTATCAATGAGGATATTTATAAAGGCTCTCGTTTTTTTTCTTTAATTTTCTTATGATATAGAATTAGAAAAAGAAAAAGTTTTGTTCAATTCTTTTTTGGGTTAAAGTTTTTAGAAAATAGAAATAGGGAGATGAAAGACCTGTGGGATCTATGATACTTTGTAGAGAAGATGTTATAGTCAAAAGATTTTATTTCGATATATTATTCTGTAGTAGTACAAATATACCTACTATATAGTAGGTAGGCATATTTACAAAAAAGTAGGTATACTGAATGTACATATGTATTGTAGTAATACTTATAAGGGGAGATGGTTAGAAAAGTCTTTTTTTTCTCTTTTATTTGCAAACTTCATCGTCAAAGTTTTTGCTTGAACATCCGAGTCTGGAACCTCTGGCACCCTCATAGAGTTTTTTTCTCTTTTTTTTTTGAAACGATCGATATGATACCATCTCTTTCTCTACTTGGAAAACTTCTAGTACTTGCTACTTGATTTGATATTAGTATAATTTACCTTAGGTATATGTAGAATATAAATTTGAGTCAACTGCCAGGCAGTAGTAGGTACACAATTTCTTATAATAAAAAAAATACATAGAGTAGGTAAATAATAGTTAAGAAATTTTTACTAACACCAATAGATATTGGCACCTTTTTTTGCGCCTGTACCAATACCATTAAGCCATATTTTAGCATATTTGTTTTCTAAGAAAAACTTGAGTTTTTTTTATTGGTCTCATAAGCCTATTAGAGTATTATTTGAAGGAAAATACACTTTTTACACTTTTTTACCCTTTTACAGTAGATACATACTAGGTAGGTTCTTTTCTACGACTATTATACTAGCTATATAAAGTAGTTTTATAGCTTGTTCCATATTTGCTGAAATTAGGTGAGCATAATTAGAGAGTACTAGTACGAGTATGTAGTCAAAAAATTTATGTTTTTCAAGAGTTGAAAAAAGCCATGGACTGGAACTTGGTGCTTTTAAATTGTCACATGTGAATTACATGACATGACCCTGAGTAGAATTACCCACTGTTTTACAATTATCCTTTACTATAATAAGTAGTATAAGGACAAGTATATTGTTTTGAGTATCGGAAGTACAAAAATGATGATGATTATTGTCTGATGAAATGCAGATCGGGCTGACTTTTTCCAAACAAACAAAGGGAATTTTGTTTTGTACTATTTTATAAGCATAATATGTACTACCATTTGTACCAGTTAATAGTTAAACTGAAAAAAAATTTGACTTTGCGTGATCCCGATCCCTTCTTTAGTTTTTTTTTTATTTCTCATGTCTACACACTGTAAGAGTTTTAATTAATGGGCGTATTCGTGTGCACTTTTTTCAAGACAGAGAGACACCAACAGGGTTGAATTTGAATTCGAATGCAAAATTGATGATGATTTATCAGGGACTCTTTTCTACTACCATACCATAGAACTAAACCATTACCATTACCATTCATTTGAAAGGTCTCAGGTTTACAGACAAAAAATGGATAATGGTCGTTTTAACATTATTGGTGACCACAGCCTGGCTATCTACTATGATTATCTTCAACTCAAAATTCAAAGCCAAGTACCTACCATACTGATGCTACTATGTACTACTAGTATACTGTATACATACCTAATGTATACTTGTATGTGTGCCTGAGCCCTCAATGTCTTTTTTGCATGCAAATGATAATGTTAAATGAGCAAATCTAAATGAATTGTTCGCTCATCTCTATCATTTATCATCACTTTGAGTTAGCACACATATGATTAGCCATTATTTCCACGACTACTGGTCCGGCAGTCCAAGTAGACATCAAAGGCTACTCAAAGGTTACTTCTTTTTACCCTCAAAAATGACTGATATTATTTCCCCTTATCTGCCCTCGAGGTTTGAAGAAATGGAAACCAGAAGTCACATATTACAGATATTCAATAATGATTGTGGCCTCTATTTATTTTTTTCCTTTTTATCAACTACAGTATATCTACTATAGGTATCTACTTACTATATATTATGTACATGTACATGATATTAATACAATGGTAATCGTATGGTACTTGTACATATTATGATAGATATGGTAGCGTGTGGTATTTTGTAATTTTGTGTGATACTACGAGGCATTTTATCAGAAGGTTGGTTGGTTGGTTGATGGAGGTTTCAAAAAAGTCTTTAAATGACCCTAATGGCTGGACTTTATATATAATTTGACGCTTTGAGGTTTTGACAAAAGAGCCAGTGACTCGTTGAAATTAGTGTGTGTGTTAAAACGACCGATCCTGATTGGAATGAAAATATGTACATAATATGTAGGTACTATACTAGTAGTACCAAAATGCATAATAGTAGATTGGTATAATGCAATACTAGGTAGGTATCTTTTTTATTTTATATTTGGACTTTTTGTTCACGTCCGATTTATTCTCAGCACACGTAAAGTCTGGTGAACTGAACAGTGAAGCCTGAAATACCTCTTCACTGTTTGATTTTAAATGCCTACCCGGAATTTTTTATTTTTTCAAAAATCCAAAATCTTGATTATTTCTACGATGCTTTTGTTCTGCTATGCTTTTGCACTATATAGAATAGTTACTAGTCTTGTAGTCTTGTAATTCAAGTATTGCATTGATAAGATACCTAGTAGAACAAATGTAGTGGCAATAAATTATGCTAGAATTTTAGATCTGCTTAGTTGAAAAAATTATTATTAGAATTAGTGCTGAACACTTGCCAGGATTAAATTTTGCGGAATTAATTAATTTTATAAATTTTTCTTTCCTTTTCTTTAGACAATCCTCAATTCAATGCACAAGTATCAACCAAGGTTTCATTTGGTGAGAGCCAATGACATTCTTAAGCTACCCTATTCAACATTCAGGACATATGTCTTCAAGGAGACAGAGTTTATTGCTGTTACAGCATACCAGAATGAAAAGGTAAGAATTCATAGTGATTTATTTACATTTGCCCTACTATGTACTAATAGTTACTATGTATCAGTAACTACCAGTACCTATGTAATGTATACCTATACTTTATTAGTAGAAGTCAGAAGTAGCACTTTTAGCATTAGATTAGGATTTAAATAAGCTTGAGGAAAGAGAAAAATTGATTTATTTTAAACTACTTGCAAGTACTATAGTATTTACTATAAGCAAGCGTAGTATGTACATACCTACTATATAATATGTATACTATATAGTATATACAAGCAATCTCATTTTTAAGTGCCAACTCGCGTGAAGTTTTTGCTCAGAAAATCACCTCGAATAATATTTGAGACTAATTTCAAGTTCTAATGAAAAGTGTTAATTGCTTTAGTGAAACTAATGTAATGTTTAACTTAAACCTAAGCTTTTGTTTGTTTGTTTTTCAGATAACCCAGCTGAAGATTGATAATAACCCATTTGCCAAAGGATTTCGGTTAGTACTATACACATATACCTGCTGTGGTAGTAATAGTAATACCCAAAAACCTAAGAAAATGCCACAATATTAAGCCTAAGAAATAAATAAAATATTAATATCACAAATTCATATTTTACAATTATAGAGATACTGGAGCCGGGAAACGCGAGAAAAAGTCAGTATTTTTACCTTGAATTTACTTGCCTAATTATTTTATTTTATTTGGATTTAAAGTAACTAGAAATATCATTTTAAAGAACTCAAAGCATTCACTTTAGGAATTTTGTAGAATTTCTCAAATCCCAATCATTTAACCTTTTAGTTAAAGGTACTAGTATATGAATTATTGGGAGATTCAATGCAGTTAATGACATGGATAAATTGGGCTTTTTATACCTAGTGTATAAAATATTTTATGGATATTCAATTGAGCATTTATTTGTATTTATTTGTATTATATTAGATATTTATTTACTGGGGCTTTGTTGACATGAAATTAGGATTTCGATTTTAATGAGTTTTCATTTTGTATCTTTTCCAATTGTAGGTATAGGGTACTACAAGTATTTTATATAAGTATCTTAAGTATAAGTGCAGCTCAGCACATGTGGTTTTTTTATATTGAAATCCTCTCTCTGAATTCTGAATTGTGAGATTTGATCTCCTCATGCTAATTATTTCAATTTAAAAGGAGCTATATATAATCAGTCCATACAAAATACACTACCAAGTATCAAATGTAAATGTGATTGGAGTAACACTATTATCCACCTCATTATTAGTTGTTCGGTTTTTCAAATCATAGCCATTGAACTGTGCCGTTGATCTCGGGCTTTTTCTGCCTGCAAATGACTATTGATGATGACATAATCATTTCATTTCATAGATATTAAATGATCTGATATCGAAATCAGATGCAGATTCTCTTATTAATTCTTTGAGAATATCAGTAGTTAGCCAAGATTGAATGATATTTCAATCATAATCTCCTTCTTCTGTTCTCGCTCGCTGGCTTTTTACTTGTTCTTGTACCCAATGTGCTGTAGCAGTACATATAGACCAGCAGAAATCCTGATGAATTATTAGTTTATATCACATTTGTAAAGCAAGAGCTACGAGTACTAAGCTCGCTGGAATAAAGTAGAAATTTTAAGAGGATTTATGATCACGACAAGTGTAGAGTATTGTACGAGTATTAGCTTGATGATCTGTTTTCCATTTTTCCTCAAGTTGTTGATACATACCTATTTGAATTTAAATTTGAACCCTTTCGATAAATCCCTATTTATTATTACACTTATTAACTCTCACTTTTGTTAAAATATCCATTAGATATCTGTAGGTACATACAAATACAAACAACCTACATAATATGATAAGTTAGTACTTACTTATACACACTATTGTAATTATAATGAGAATTTTCATTTTTTAAGCTCCTGTCTCATGTCCTTTAAAATACTAAAATACTTATCTTGTACTAGTAGGATGTCTCCTCTGGGTGTTCTCTATCTAGAGTAGCGTTTGAGGGCGGAAATGCTAACACGTACATTTATCTGCTACCTATTGCTATACAGAATCTTTCAAAAGTTGATACTCAAGCTCAAAACTTTTATCAGTATGGGAGATATTATTCGTATGTATCATAGTACAATTTTTTAAAAACTTCCGAAAATTTATTTTATACCTTTGAAAGAATCTGTATAAGAAAAGTATCAGACTCGCAGGATGGACTGAAGTTAGATTTTAGATGGGATTATTTGTTATGATATTTTGTTTATATGTAAATGTTTTTTATACAAAAGTTTGACCAGACCCATTAAGTAAAGCAGCCGGGCTAATTCTTGTACTGGTACTTAGGTAGGGTACTTACTTTGTATTCATGGATGGTTGCAAAGAGTTTTCAATTTGTGGTTTTAAAAGAGAAAAAGGGGCTGGTTTATTTACCCCAGTAATGGTGACAACGGGCCCAAGTTCAAAATAAACTTTGTAATTTTTGCAACAAATTCATTATTCATTTTAGTAATATGGTACATATACCTATAGTACCAAGTATGTACTTACAATATACATTATGTATCTATAAGTACCAAACATACATATTATAATGTAGTAAGTAATATTTTAATTACTAGAGCAGGACTTTTCCTTCAAATGTGTAAATATTTGAGCGGTCGTCAGTCATCGTGTGAGATATGGTAAATAAATATTTGGTGGCGGTATCGGCTTTTTATTTTTTTTAAAGAAAAATATCATATCGAGTTGCAAGACACGGTTGAAATACTCAGGACAGATTTCTCCATTCATGTCTTGTGTCTAATTAACTCAAAATGAGACTTTGGACTTGTTAAGTTCTTGTACTACATAGATACATTACCTAAATGATATTATTTTAACTTGATCGGCCCTCTCTCTTTGATCTTTTAACTCTTCTCCGTCTGAAATACAAGTGTACAAGTGATAAAATATCTTTAATATATTCATCAGTACATCTTTTCATACTTTTGCAATGTGATAGGGAATTTTATGCATTTTTCGCCATATTTTCAATGATTATTTAACCTTCAGTCGGATCATTAATGCTCAAAGTAGTACTATAAGTAGTAGGTACATATCAATATCAGTATATTTCCTCATAGTCATAGCATTCAGCAAAGCATAGGCTAAGTATGAAAGTCATAAAAAGATTTCTTTAGCTATGTTGGCATAAAAAAGCTATATATTTTTCTATCTGTAGTCTGTAGTTAGATAATTGTGCTCAATTTTTATTTTAAACAATGTTCGGTGTGGCTTGCTGTGGGAAATCTGCGGTTTTCTTCAAAAGTGATGATGAGATAGATTTTTTGGTTGATCGAATGAAGTTGTGGCTTCCGGTTGACTACCATTTTTAAGGTTTGCAGCAAGGAATTCGGCGACTAAAATCTTGACATTACTACTAGAAATACAAACTACAAAGTAGTGTTAGTATAGTGGTTAGGCATATTTATACCATACATATTTTTTGAACACTATAAGTATAAATTTATGTATGTATATAGGAGAATGCTTGTAAGATCATGGTTATTGGCCAAAGCTTAAAAATAGTTTTAGTCAAATTATTTTTTGTTCAGATACTTGTGAACAAGTCTAAGCTTTTCAAACAGTTTCTTGTATCCTACCAGTTAAGTTTACCAGATAAATTAAACATAAAATAAAGCACTCTATGCAAATGCTCAAGTGTGTCGAACATTTCTCTGAAATTTTTTCCTCACATCATGGGATTATAGTCTCATTCTCATCTCATTTTTAAAACCACTCCTTCCTCATAAAAGCCATGTTTTTCCAACTTAACACTTTGTCTTGAAAGATTTAAGATTTTTTATTCGAATTTTTATAGACTGATAAATTCTCAATTAAACTTAAACATCAGTAAGTACTAGGTACTATAGTAGATGTAGGTACTAAAACTTTTTCAAAATTGGACTTGAAAACTTGAAACGTATCAAATTCAAAATTCAATGAAATGGCTGAATATATTTTTTAGTCAGCGTGATTATGATTCGTGATTTTATGAAATGATAACAATTTTAAATTTTTGAGGATGACATTACACGACATACATACTTATATAGGTATTGTACATTATTTTAACGAAAAGAATGGAAAAAAGAGACTAAAATAGAATGATTCTCTTGAAGAATTTTAGAACAATGAGACACCATTTAAAATTTATAGAGGTACCTTATACATATACTATTAGTATGATTATAAGGATATAGGATAAGTGTGGGAAGTGAGAAGGATGAAATTATCATTATAATATTATTATTATCTAGCGAATGAAATAAAGGGCATTTATTTCTCTGAAGACAAAGGGGACATTCATTAATTCTTATATTACAGTATATATTACTTAGGTATATACACTATGTATTTGAGTATTACATTTTGTAGCTCAATTCTCGGTTTTTTTTTTCATCTGCTGTCAAGGATGCTCAGCTCATGTTAATTAAGAGCTTTAAAATAAAATTTAAAAAAACTTCCACTGTCTAGTATAGTATAATTAATTAAATTATCCAAAAACGACTACCTTGTCTTGTCTTTTTTATTTGGATTTTTACCTCAATAGACAATATCGTCAAAAATTATTGTCCAAATTGTTACCTACTTATTATTTTCTAATCACACAGGTACTTTTTTGTGTTAATTCAAGGCTGTTATCGTCCTTAATGTAAAATTGTAGACTGGCACTGGTATAGACTCCCTATATCGAGATAAATAATTCTCAAACTCCTGTGTTTTATCTTTATTTGAAATTTGAAATTAAATTATCCGGCGACAACTCTTATTAAAAAGATTTGAGCAAAGTAGTACCCTACCTATATATGATACTCGTAGGTTTATGTTAATCTTTGTAGTAATTTATGAGATACATGTGTACATAAGTATATACACTATTCATATCATTCACTGCATATATCATAAGTTGGTCGTAACCATCTGAGAAGCTCTTTTGAATAATTTACTTGAATTTTCTTTTCTGTCGAGGTATTAGATATGCATTCTATACATAGTATAGTAGGTAGATTGTGCAAATTTTAACTTAATATATTGTTTGACTAAGGATAAGATAAGTAAATGGAACTTGTTCATTTCTTATGCATGCGGGATTATAGAGGAGAATATTCATTTAACAAATTTCTTCAAGACCCTTATGATACTTTGAAAAAATCATTTGAGCGAAGATAGTGTAGGATAGTTTATTAGGCAGTTTGCTTAAGCGATGACCCTTGGAGAAACTGTCGCGACAAAGTACAGCTTTCAATTTACCGACGACCGATTTTGCCCGTTCGTCCGCTTGAATCCCCATTTAAATCTACTACTACTTTACAAATATGTATAGAGACTACCTATATAAATAGCACTGTAGTACTACTGGGTTTGTAAAACATGTTGAAAACATCCTTTCCACCCACATCATCTAGAGAGAGAAAAAAAGTAAAATGTGGGCACTCAAATATAATTTTTTCGAGCACCCAAGATGATCTGTCTGTCTATTTGTACAGATTCTTACCACAAAGACTCATCCGAAAGAAATGAGAATGAAACTGAAGGAGCAAATTTAAGCTTTTTCTAAAATTACCCGCCTCACAAGCAAGTACTTGTACTTGTAGTATGGTACTTGAAGTACCTATATAAGTACATTATATAGGGTACTTGTGATCTCAAATTTTCGCCGACTTTTTCAATGTTTTACATAATTGTGACTATTTGAACTCATTGTCGGTCTATAGTAGAACACTACCCGCAGTACAAGTGAGTATCGGCGACAGACAACTTACACCGAACACAAATTATCCACGATATTGTAACCATCCGATCCACTGACTATAAATATGAGGGGGATTTTTGAGGTGAAAGATTTATGAAGTTGTGAGATCTCTATCTTATCTACTTAACTAAGAATACAGATATAGACCATAGTTGTAGATTTTATGTAATTAAATGTAAAAAAATCTACAAAGTTATTTAACCCTAAATAGAATATTATGTACTTGTAAATAAAAAGTACAAGGATTTTACTTTATTTGTTCTTAAATTTAGGTATTAACAGATATATACATAAAGTTATTTGTAGGTACAGAAAGAAGGGTAGTTGATTTTTTAAAAAAGCGGTTAAGATTAGTTATATTTGGTATCATAGTAGAGGGGGAATTCAATTCGATTCGATTCAAGTGACATTTGGCATTGACAACAATATCCGATATGTAAAGATATAATGTACACAATGGTGGCGTAATTGAGTCGTATAAGTTTCAATTTAATTAGGTAGATTAAAATTCAGCCCAGCAGAGAACTTGTTCTCCAATTAATCAATACATACTACGTACACAAGTGAATGAGACTCGCCGTTGTTTGTTTATTTAATTCCTTTGAGAAAATAAATATTTGTGAAAAGGTTCATTTTGATTAACCCTTACTATACTTGGTACTTATCTATACTTGTATACTGTACGAATACTAGGTAGGTACTTATACAAATGCACAAGTTTTCAAACTTCAAAATATCTAAGATAGAAAAAACGTAAATTGAAAGATAAGGTAAAAATTTTCAAAGGAGATAGATACCCTTCTAAGTATTCTATTTAGTCAAGCATTTACGTTTTTTTTTCTTTTATTTTTATTTGTACTATAGTATACCTGATATTCATGCTACTTAAGGTATACTTATAATTGAGTGACTGTGTGTGAGAAAGGTTTTTATTTTTTAAAGTACTTTTATGACTCAAGTATCTATATTTCTTCTAGTATGTAGGTATAACTATTGAAGGTATTATTGAAGCCGAAATACACTCAAAAAAAGTTGATGTTCGATGCCTTTTTAAATAAGTAAATTTACACCACCAACACCAAACCAACACCGCCGCCACTTCAAAAGTGACAAAAAATTGTCCCTTTTTTTATTTAAAAAAAAATGCTTTTAACTACGTGCTAAAGGGTAGGGTGAAAAGAGCTAAGAGACCTTTTATTTTTTTAAAAGCAGCAGATAATGGCTAGCAGTAATAGCAGTAGTAATCGGTGAAATTTTAAGAATATTTTTTTAGGTATATTTTACACTACATTTTTGTAAAAGGATTATTACAATAGTTACGATACGATTAGGTTCAAATAAAAGGTGATAATGCACTAGGTATATATGTAACATATAAATAGGACTGGCATGCTTAATGCTTAGACAAGGTGCTATATGGTCTCAAGACTCGAGATATTAGTAATCAGTCCGATGATTGCTCTCTCATGTCAATTTCAAACCCAAAAATGTGTCGATTATCAGTCTAGGCTATGTTTTATGCTATAAGCTAAGGTACATATAGGTAGTTGGGAAAAGAGAGATTTTTCAGTAATAGCTCGTTTCCGTGACTTTGACTTGAGGATTTGAAACTTAGAATTCAGAGTCAAACAAATGAAAATGTGAGTGTATTATTATTAGATAGAGTGATAGCGATAGGTATTGAATTAGGATTAGGTTTGAAATAATATAAAATAAATACAGGTAGCCTAATGATGAGGTTTACTCTATTCGAATCCTCAAAATCTTATTTCAGTCAGTCAGAGCAATTTTGTAAATCTTATTTGCTGTAAACATGTCTTATCCTTGGTCATTCGAATTTTGGTGAACAGGATGTGTCGATGTAAATGTAGTTATTTATCCTTTTCTCATCACACTAATACTGCTGATACTACTACATATTACTTAGTTCATTATTCTTCTCACCAAACCAAATAGTGGTAATAATACAGTAGGTAGCTTTAATATGTTATGTAGAATAATGGGGATATCAGTGGCTTGTCAAAGGACATTAAGAAAAAGCTAATTATAAGTGGCGATACTACACATGGGAGAGATAATGGCGGGTGCTCCTTCTCACCTTATAAAATATTAAGAGAACAGTATCTTTTACTTGTATCTTTAGGTCGAATGATAAAAAATCTTCATTACATAACACATATCCATACAATTGGTACTACTAATGGCACTTTGTTTAACGCTTTTTTTCAGTACCTAGGTACTCTACTTATCAAGGACAAAAAATACACAGATGAGGTTCATATCTTGAATTATATAATATTCTACTACTAGAAGTAGTAGTAGAATTTATCCTAATCTTAATAAAGTAATTCCCTAAATTTAAGATAAAATAACTGATTCTGATTTTTTAGATATAAAAATGTGATGTTTTGAGTTCTATAGTTAGTAGCTGTAATAGTAATATTGTTTCAAGTAGATACAAAGTATTTAAAATTTATCTCTATAAAGTAATAGGCAAGCACTTTAATTTTATTTCTATTCTAATTCTAATAGGCAAGCACTTTTAGCGGCTCAACGACATGATGACCATGGTCCTCGTGGATCCTCTGGCAATGCAGGGCCTTCGATGAGCAATAGCCTTGGCTCAGGGCCCTCGGACAATTATGGCCAGGACAACACCGATGACGAGGAAAGAGTCGATGTCGTAGGCAATGACCATAGACCTGACTCCGTATCACCTCCCCTCAGCCGTTCACATGGTAAGTCAAGTAAAAAATGTTTATTCAACAACCAAAAAACTTAACTTGACAAAAAGTGAATTATAGTTCCTAAATTTTGTTTTGGAATATTCCGATAGAAAGAAAATTCGATGTTTAATATGCAATTGTAATAATAATATCAACTTGCATTTTGCATATAATTTTCAATAACTAACTGAATCTTAAAATTCGAAAAAAATATTTAGATAATTTTGGAAAAAATCTACTCTAATTCTAATCTTAAGAGGTATTACAAGATAAAGAGATTACCCCTTCTTACATGATCAAGTAAACGACCCCTAATTGTCTTTGAGGTGTCAAAAAGCACCTGGTCTAAAAGAGAGATAAGCTATTCGTAGCAAGGACCTACAATGTATGAGTATGTAGTAGTATTTATTTATTTATACTTGAATTGAATCAAGTTGGTTTTTTGATTTTAAAGTTGATTTCTGAGGCTGTCGTCGAGGAGGTTTATAAGATGTTTGAACGACCTTTAAAGTAGGTACTGGTTCTTGTGCTTGTAAAATACTATGTGTACATGTTCAAGTGTATAAAATGTTAAATATTTCGGATAGGATGTATCAGAACAGAACTGACGGATGTTCTCGTATATCTTGAGGTGGATTTTTAGTGTAATAGTGTACACTACAAAGTAGTACTTGGTAGTAAGTAATAAGAGTAATACCAACTACACTTCATGAATTATTCATGTTCTTATCTGAAAAGCGGGTT
This sequence comes from Nanhermannia cf. coronata Gr-Ori-00579, assembly GCA_034699045.1. Classification (NCBI taxonomy): domain Eukaryota; kingdom Metazoa; phylum Arthropoda; class Arachnida; order Sarcoptiformes; family Nanhermanniidae; genus Nanhermannia; species Nanhermannia cf. coronata Gr-Ori-00579. The sequence goes on along the minus strand of JAQIXA010000148.1, from coordinate 8,833 downwards.
TTTATCCCTTTTTGTAATACATACGAATCAATATCAGAAGCAGAGATATAGCTTATAAACTGCATAAACTAAGCTGTATGCCTATAGTATAGTACGTTACATTCATTTCCTTTAGGGTCATGGGTAGGGGCGTTTGACGACAACGACCAGCTCGAAATCGAGAGACCCTTTATATTTTTTTATTCAAATCCATTTAATATTACAGTGTGGCAATTAGCAACCCGCACACACAGGCCTACACACTATGAACTATTTTTCACTATTTACATATAGATGGGCATGGGGGTTAAAAAGCCAAAGTCTCAAAATTAACCGCAATATCATCGGTGAATAAATTAAAAAATCTTTATTTTAAAATTGATTATTTTTTTTGCAGATTTTTCACTGGGAGAGAGTATTCGACTCCACCATAGCCAGCACCACCACAGTCGCGACGACTCGGACCGAGACATCAGTGATAGTGGGTCAGAAAGTGGCGGGGCCTTCAGGCCAAGAGACCTTGATCATCCTAGTCCAAATATCTCGTTGGGACCCCCACTTCAGCCACCCATGCTACCGTAAGACAAACTCATTTTATTTTTATTAGATAATTTATAGCCAGCTCGTCAAATAAACTCGTCGAAAATTCAGCCAATTACTTATCAGACCCAATATTTAAGGGAGAAAATCACCACTATAGGAATAAGTCACCTTTCATGATTTATAGCCATCTGTGAAATTCCTGAGACCCTTTAAAACTATCACTTACCTAAACATACCTTATCTACTCCGTACTTATCTTACTTATCTCATGAATTCATCCAAAATATCCTCTTAAAAGCTTTTGCTCTATTTTATTATAAGGTTTGAAGTTATTTGATGAATTTAAAAAGTTTTTGCCATTTTATTGAGGATGAATACTGAGGTTTTATCATTAGTTTAAATATTGTTTTTTTTACCCTATATAGATTCTCATTATATCCACCTAATCTATATTCTGGAAATCCTGGATTATCTCCACTCGGTCCACCGCCATCGTTTTCTCTTTCATTATTCGGCGGTCCTGGAGGACAACAATCACCGGGCTCTCTACCACCCTCACTTCTCTTCAACCACTTACTCCAACACCAACTTTTACACGGATACCCTCTTGGACCACCAGTCTCACTCGCCTCGTCCATCGGACCAGGTAGATGAACCATCACTTTTCATTTAAAATTTTACCCTTGTCACAGCTAACCCAATTATACTCGTACATTGGAATTTTTTCTCATTTACTTTTTTATTTGATTTTAATTTTGAAAATTTTAATTTACAGCACTGCTCTCTGAACGACTTAAAGCACATCGGTTTCTTCCGTACCCGCTTATGACGCCGCCTGGAACAGCCTCCTCCTCGTCAACCCCCTCGATGACCAGCTCCAATTCAAATAGCATAAATAGCATTAACTCTATCCTCGGCGGAAATCTCTCTGCTTTCGAGACTGTCACTCCGACTGGTTTGAATTCCAGTAGTTCTCCGAAACTTTCGCCCAGGCCTCTGGTCAACAATCCTCCGACTCCGACTCCTATAACCCCGACAACCAGTCCAAAAACCTCTATATCCCACCTGATGAACAACAATTCTGAGCCAAGAACCCCAAGAGTTCCCCTCTTGTCCATCCCTGGTCAGCCTCAACATCCCTCGGAGCTAAAGTCTATCGAGAAAATGGTCAACGGACTTGACATTAAGCCTGAATTAGCTGTGAAAAATGAGTCAATAAGTGACAAGTGAAACGTTCGTTCGTGATTTTTGTGCAAAGTACTATGAAATATGACTATCAGAAAAAAGTACATTCCCACCTTCGAGAAACCTTAGAAAGCCAAATTCTACAAAATAAACCACCCAAATTATATAAAAAAAAGTTGACTACATACTACGAACTACGAGTACTACCTATATACATATTGATTGAGAGGCTAAAATAATAAACTTCTTCTTAATGAGTTATTTATGAGGTGAGGCGAAAAATGCAATGTGTGTTTTGTGATTAAATTTATAATTTTCAATTTCTTTCTTCTCTTGAAATACGCTGTATATGTAAGTATAGTAATGATAAAATAAGGTATTACACTATTTAGATCTTTATTATTTGGATACAATTTCTAATCATCAGGTAATCATAATTATATGTTCAATTTTTCGAAAAATAATAGTAATAATTTGTAATACTGTAGGTAGCTGCTTACTGTCTACTATGTAGTAGGTCATATATTATATTAGAATCATGGTTAGCTCAAAAAAGAGCACAAAAAACTTACCAATTATTAATCTTATAACTTATTTGCAATACTTTTTTTTGAGCAATCTTTTATTTGATATCATTTATTATTAATAATATTTTTATTTAAAATTCAGTATAGAATAATTATAGGTTGTCAACTACTAATATAGATATGTAGATTAGATTTAGAATTTAGATAGGTAGTTTTAGTAGGAATATGAGCTCTAAACTTATTCGTCGTTGTTCTTTGTTATCATTAATTTAATATTTAATGTAGTTGTAGCCTAGTACAAAATCAATTTAATCATGGTGTTATCTTTTTTCTTTGTTTTTTGAAAAATTACTTTAAGCTTTCGTACTACTAACTACTATATACTACTAAGGTTTTAGGTAGTTTATTGAGAGTATATGCCTTATCTTATTTGTTATTTACTTTTACTCTCGATTTTTTATAAGACAGTATATTAGTAGTTTGGCAAGTTCTCAATAAATTAAATTAAGTTAATTGAATTAGAGTTACCTTGTTAAGTTAAGTTTACCGATAAATCAGTGATTCCTTGTCCTTTATTTACAATTTAAACTTAAGAATACCTATATACATAGTATCTAGTTAGATAGTACTGATCTTAAATAGAGGGTTTACAAACAAATATAATCAAATTTTCTTAGACTAATAAATTTTCTTATAATCTACATTTACTTACATACATGTTCAAGTGTACTACCTACCTACTTCAAAATATTCATAGTTCAAGTATATATCTATGTAATGCAAAAATATCCCAGTGTACTTAAAATTAAGTTAGACAAATGAAATCAAAAATCTCATACATAATGAATTAGGTAGGGTACTACCAATTCTCTATTCTCTACTGACTTAAGATAGGTAATACTAATACAATAGGCTAATATATGATTATCCGGTTTTTTTCTTAAAAAAATTTGAATCTCACGTCCAAAATTGCTTGTTTGTTTGTGTTACAGTAGTCTCCGTTTATTGTGGGTACAAATTTTTCACAATTACCAAAGATCTGGTAGGATTATATGAGAATCTCAATATTTTTCTTCAAAAATGTAATAGAACTAAAAATGGAATTTGTACAATTACCTATAGGTACTGTTTGTATTTAGTATCCTACTGATAGCATAAAGGTATTTACAAACAAGGAGCACAAGGTGTTTTAGACTTGACTTTTGGTCTTGAAAAATGCAAAGAAGGGTAAAAGCTCATTTTTAAAATAATATTATGTAAATTGTACTGCTGATAAAAAGCAACTCCGTTTCCATTGCAATATTGAAGACGCCTATTTTGCTTAAATTTTTTTTATTTATTTTTTTCTGCCGAGTCAGCGCCGCAAACTAAAGCCAAGAAAGACTCTCAAGATTTTATTTAAGATTTTGTATTTTGTATCCTTATTCTTTATACATGCATGGTAAATACATAAGTATTTACCTAAAGCCTAATACCTACAGATAGTATTACCATAGGTAAAAATGTGTAGGAAAAATAAGGAATTTGCCTATCTCTTCCCAAACCGAAAGAATCTTGAGAAAATACCATGTGCTCATATTTATTATACAGAGATACAAATAAATACCTGCAATATGTAATACACACAACTACCCACAGACTTCAGAGATACATATATAAACTATAATACCAGAGTACTAGTACTAATATGTACTAGTGGGTACTATGTATAAAACAAACAAACAAGGAAAATATTTGGTTGCTTTTAAAAGAGATTGAAGAGTCAAAAGTATGCATACTACGATACAGTATAGTGTATAAGTATCAGTAGGTATATGTAAAAAAAAAACACTTGAGACTCGATTTATAATAGTAAATTGTAATACTTACTAGTAGGTATGTAAGTAAAAGCAGTATAAGGCTAAAGGCAATGAAGTAAATTTTTTTAAGAAATAAAATAAAAAAGAATGTACCACTACATATGTACTATTATACAATGTACTTGTACTTGTAGGTATTATGAGACAGGGACAGGACTAATGCTAAGTCAATATATAAGTAAGGGATTCTCAAAAAGCCAATGCAGGCGAACACGTTAGAAAATACTAGAGTAAATTAGAAATATAATTTAGAGTAAATAAATACTTCTAAATACATACATATAAGGTAATTACTACTACCTACTATTTATGTATACCCCTAATAATTATACTAATTATAAAATTTGAAACTAATATACATATATTGAAGGTATAGTACGATTCATTCATTCATTACTTATACTTATACTTATACTTATAATACAGTACGACCTTTATAATTTATTTATGGTTAGAACTAGTTAAGATAGAAATAGGAATATACTTCATATTATTGAACTAGAAATATTTTCTAGGTTAAACTTAATTAAGTTGTAAATATGTGTTAAAATAATTTAAATATTATATATCTTTCTAATGTGCAAGTAAATTAAAGTTATGTACATATACATTATAGTACAATAGGTAATTAGGCTACAAATGCGCTCTTCTTATGTAAATTGTACTTATACCTACTACTACTACTTCGTAATTATAGTTATAGTTAAAATGTGTACTTATGTATAAGAATAGAGTCATTTGTAAAAGTAAAAGAAATTCTTCGTCGAGTGAGAACTAATAAGGATAAGAATAAGTAAGTAAGTAAAGAGATGAGGAAAAAATGGGCAATCAACACAAGAGAAATAAATAAATGTTCTTTTTTGCAGAAATAATCTTTTAATTTTGCTTTGGTTCTCTTATTTGTGTAAATGCATTTTATTTCAATTTTGGTACTGGCATTTCTTCAATTTAGTACCCTACTATTATATTGTCTAAATATACTTTATATACAAGTATATATTCATTCAGTTCAATCATTTAGATCTAAAAAAATGATTTGCTAAATATTTTTAAGAGAATGTTATGTAGAATTCGATTTTTCAGATCTTAAATAAATAGATAAATAAATTCTATAGTTGTATAGTAGTACCCTACCTATATAATATGCCATTCGCTAGTACGAGAATGAGAAGTGAATAATATGAGGGTAGGGTAGAAGTCAATTTAAAGGCGATTAGATACATGAGTTGTAGGGCCTTTGATCCTTTTGCTTTTTTGATTGACAGTGGATTGAATCAAGTAGAATGAACACCACAAAAGGGATTAATAACTACTTTTTAAAAATGTAAATATAAATAAATATTATCTAGTATTACAGTATTACAGTAAGTAACACTTGATTCGAATTCGAACAAGGCAATGACTTTGAAATGTGAAAAGTCTCAAGAGAATCGAGGAAAGCCTTTTGATCCAATTTGCACACATTTGAAATTTGAATTAAAAGGCAATTTTAAATACTACCTACTATGTATCATGGTCATGGTATATCAGTATTAAAAGTACAAGTACAAGTAAAAGGTCTTTTGAAATATTTTAAATTTTTTTATACACATGTTTAGAGAGTACAAAAGGATTTTTAGTCAGTTTTTTTTGTGTAAAAACTTCCGGTCTTTATTCTATTGTACTTTTAATGCTAAGGGTCCTGGCCAGAAGATAAAGATGAATATAATAGAATAGAATAGAAGAATGGGGAATTGAAGGGCGAGTAAAAGTTTATTAGTCTTCACCTTTAATTATATTTGTTTTTGTATTCAGTATTTTGTAGGCTGGCTGAAGGTAATAGGAATAGGTAAGGGTCATGAGTCCATGAGTATAAGCCAATATTTCATAGCTCATTAGAAGGGCATAAAGAAGGTGTTGTGTGCTCTGTACATTAGAAAAAAATTATCTACCTATTTTAGGATTTCTACTTTGGTTTACAGGGTACTTCAAATTTTGACCGATTTTCTAAAAATCTTCTTTCAAATGAAGCCACTTGGCCCCTAGTATAACTATTTTGATATTAATTTTGATCAAATTTTTGCAGTTACAAGCATTATTAGCAGCTATTTCGATATTTCAACTGTTTAAAATACGAGTACCTACTTACTATTGATAAATAAGAGTACCCTTCTTTGCATTAGAGAGATATACATATATTAGAAATACCTATAAATATTTATGTTCTGTACTTTTGGATAGTCCAGTACACACTCATAGGTAGGTATATGGAAATATCGAAGGACTCAGGTGAGCAGATGGTAAATAGAATAAGGCCCTTCTACTACTCTAGTCGAAAAAACTCAAGACTATAAAAGAGTGTAAAAATAAAAATATAATATGATATTACATACAAGTATTATGAGTATGAGAGACCGGACGGACAGGCGTCTAACTCAGCCTAATAAACCTTTTTATTATGCTCAACTTATTATGTATAGGGTATGTGAGAGATTTGAAATTTGAAATCGATGAGATATCAACAAAAGTTGAGAAAAAAAAATGGAATTGATCATAAAAATTTACACCTATACTTACTAGTACCTACTTACTAATACAGAATAGTAGTAAGGTAGTGAGAAACCTCAAGAGTTCATGAAATTGAAAAAAGTGTAGAAAAAATTGACTTCAAGTTAAACACCTTTCTAAAAACAAATAGTTTTACCTACCATATGCAAGATACCTATACTTATTAAAATAAGAGTAAATTTTTTTATCATTCTGATTCTGACTCTGTCTATTACTGTATTTGTTGTCTTTTTTGGACTTTTCTGAGCCGCAATGCAACAACACTTGATACTGTTTTTGTTCTACATATATATTACTTTACTTTACTTTTCTTGACTTTATCTTAGATCGATGGAGGAGAGTCAAAAAATATGTTTTTTGCCTCTCTCGGGGTTTTTGTTTGGTGCGAGAAAACTCAAGAAAAGTAGAAAAGTGTGCGCCGCACCATTCCCATCGATTTTTTCTTCTTTTTTTTACAAACTTTGACCACCACCACCACACCACACCACTACCATCATCATCACAAACACATAGGGAAACATACAAAAAAACATCCAGATTCATGTACAATTACTTTATTTGTAGGTACGTAGTGTACTGCTACTAGAGTAGTACTGAAGGATACGAGTATAGAGATCAGAAAGACCAAGGCATCATGGCATTCAATTCATTCAATTTGGATTTTTTTTCGTATGCTCTTTCAAACGCCTCTCCTATCAAAAGAAACCATCATCATTTCTTTTTCTACTTTTTACTTTTATACTAGATCTTACATATATACTACAGTCATACATGTTATTTCATAATTATCTACCTAGGGAGTATCAAAAATAGGAATACGAGTAAGACTAGCAGGCATCCATATTATGCGGATCGTATTGACAAATTCATTTAGAAAAAAATTAAGTATTCAAAGTCTTTGAGATGCCTATTAGATAAAATGGAAAAAAAATTTTTTTAGAAAAGAACGTATTTCGATTCAGATTTTTGTTACATTTTGAAAGACTCTGTATAGGTGTTTAGCGAGAATATTTGACTTTCCACTTGAAGGGAGAGCAATCAATTAGAAGTACTGGGGATAAATGTGAAATTCGGATTTCTTTCCAGATCCAGATCGAGTATTGTAGAAAGTAACTTCGACTTTGAGACTTGAGATCTTTGATGCTTTGTACTGTACTACTGCTGCTGCTGCTGGTTAATAGAAATAGATATACCGACTGGATTCAGTGACTACTTATCTAACCTACAGTATCCGTATAAGGACAATATAAGTGTACAAATTGTAGGGGGATTTTCAGCCCCACTGAGCCTTCAGCATCACCGAGAAATCTTTCAATCCCCGGGATCTACTTGGATCTTTTTTGGTGGGATGTTAGGATTAGATTAATCTCGAGAGCCGCCGAGAAGACAACTGGTCCCGCCGCTTAAAACATACCCATTATTATACCTACGAGTAGTATAAATATCAAAAGTACTTACCGCACAAATCCTTCACTCTTCTCTCAAAAAATCTAAACCCAAATTGTACTATAATGTAGATCTATCTATATGTATGTATAGGTATACCATATCATCATGAAAAATCCTAATCCCGCCATCCTTAGCCTTACTTTGATACGCTACTCTGATCACATCAGAGTAGCAGATAATTCATTTCTTTTACTACAACTTTCTCCTGGCCTTTTTCTTTTTATTCTTCTTATCCATCACCATCATGTCTAGAAATTCACTTAAATACAAGTACCTACTATACTACTAATATTTACAAGTTATCTCTGAAATACTTGAGAAATGACAAATCGATAGCTATCCATCGCAGTAAGTACTACTATGAAGAAGTAGTACTGATATAGAGAGCATGTTGCTTAAATTTTTAATGAAGCAATTTAGAAAATTAAGCTGTTAAAAAGAGAAAACAAATATATTTATCCAACTACCTATCTATATTACCTTATTATGTAGGCTAGTACTGTTACTTTTACCTAAGCATGCACATCATGCATCTATATATATAAATCTCTTTGTAACATTTGAGATAAGACCTATTATGGACCCCCTAGGACCTTAGATGACCTCTGGTGGTAGTCTCACATTCCCCCGTTCATGTCGGTCCGTCAGTCAGTCAGTCTGTCTGTCCGTAACGCATAGACTCCGAAACTATAAGAGCTAGAGCTCCAATATTTTGCATGGTTATAGGTTGGGTCCCCGCGGAGA